>JAHQIW010006595.1:0-34893 GCA_019055375.1 Parelaphostrongylus tenuis
AATCGAACCCGCGTTTCATCCTATCCGGGGATGCGGGCTCTACCACTACACCACCGAGGCACATTTGCCCCACCATTCGCTCTCCAACATCTCTATTTTAGCTATCAGCCACCAACCTTTAACAGGTTTGGTCGGATATGCGATTTCGCTTTAATCCCGTTAAGCTGACAGCCATTATTATATATAATACTTCGAAATTATAGTAATTCTACTGCTTTTCGAATAGTATGATGTTACTTATATAACTAAGAGTATTGAGTGGTGAGCAAAGATACGGCCTGAGGCGGGAATCGAACCCGCGTTTCATCCTGTCAGCTTAACGGGATTAATAAAGCGAAATCGCATATCCGACCAAACCTGTCAAAGGTTGGTGGCTGATAGCTAACATAGAGATGTTGAAGAACGAGTGGTCGGGCAAATGTGCCTCGGTGGTGTAGTGGTAGAGCCCGCATCCCCGGATAGGATGAAACGCGGGTTCGATTATCGCCTGAGGCCGTGTTTTTGCTCACCACTCAATTCTCTTAGTTATATAAGTAACATCATAACACTGCGAAAAAAGCAGTAGGAATACCATAATTTCGACTGTAGAATATACTTAGTAAATACGCGCTCCTCAGAAAGGGTAAGACGCGGGTTCAACTCTCACCCAAGGCTCAAAATTTTGCAAGCACTCAACACTTCTTGATTCTTAACGACTAGTTGCTCAAGAGATAAACTTGAGCTTAGTACGTAGAGGTTATAAACAACAATAACTTCTGAAAAATCCATCTGAAAACACATCAGGAAAACCTGCTATCATTATGAATGAACATTGGCAGTTACTTAAAACAACCAAATTAGACTTCAGATTCAAGTGAGAAAAGGAAATCACCTGACTTTACAACGAGGGAGCTGCAGTAGCGTAGGATAGACACTATCGGAAATATTCGCCGTTGGCAATAATTTCCCGAACGATTCTCTATATTGTCGAGCTGTTTCTTCCTTAACTTCTTCTCCAGTTCCCACCTGAAATTATGCAAATATCATTCAACAAGTCGAACTGTAGATCGACTTCTCGAATACCTAGACACTGGATGGACTAATGGGCTCTGATCCCAAATTTTTCTAGGTTGTAATCCCTGTAAAGTCTCGAAATGAGAGAAGGAAAAATGGATAAGAAAAAAGTGAACTGAGTGGACATTTGAATGGGACTTCCATATGCAAGATCAGCAGCTTCAGCAATCGAAATAAATCATAAGGACCACTCGAACACCAGAAAAACTACAATGAATCGTCGTGGTGGGGTATCGAACCAACAACCCTTTTCCGATGGACGGATTGCCAAGTGGCAGACAGAGTGCGACAAACAGTGATTCCCATGTGGGGGTTTAAAGATGGAGAGGAGGTGGAGCCAGAGCCTCCAATGTTGTCAGTTAGAGATTCAGAAGCAGTGGGTCCACGATTCCGAAAGCGCTAAGAAGTAGATAAACGCACTAGCTACTCTTGAACACAGACTTCATACGACAAGAAATTGTGCCCATACACAATAATGTGGAGTGCTGTGCAAAAACATTTGCGTCAGCCGGGATTTGAACCCAAATCTCACTCTTTCCGGGAGCGTATGCTAACTGTTGCACCACCGGAAAGGCACAGCACTCCACATTATTGGGTATACCATAACATCATACCACTGCAAGTGGCAGTCAACGAAAAAGAATTGTGTACATACACAATTCTAGACGAACGAATCTCGATGTTGACTTTGATTTGCTGCCTATTCTATCCTCAAGAAGGGGATAAAAGGACAAAGGACAAAGCTCTCGTCGTTGACCAAGCTTTACTTTTTTAACTCCGAGCTTTTACTCCAAGAGTAGTGGAAAATTTCGAACTTTGAACACGTGGACTTCTAAAAGTTAAAATGCAAGAAGTATAAAGATCAAAAGTGGATCCGGTGTATGTCTCTATACGAAGTGACTGAACTACATTTATAACGTAGAAAGACAAATGGAATCCTGGAAGCCGCTGAATAGGTAAGCCAACAATCAAAGGTAATTTCCCCTGTCGTCATTCATGGCACTCCTACAATGCAGACATATGCTTCGGCATTATAGTCCCGTCATCTGTACAGAACCTTTCGGTTTAGTCAAATCCTCGAAGACATACCCCTGTATAGAGGAATCGACGTCGAGGTCTTACACGCGCCACCAAGTGATAAAATCACCGAACGGGCGGTGTTGCACAATCGATCGCTCGAGGCTGGCCATGATTGTCACACCTTTTGTTCCGAGTGTTTGAGACCACGCTCAGAGAAATATAATCGAATGTCGAAACACGTGTCTTGCAAAAAAACACCATGAAAGGCCCAAAATATGTTATCAGATCATACTCTTTGAGGACAGTTCTCAAAAACATTCAAACCGAAAGGCACGACAACTTCACAACAGTTGTGCAAGAATAAGGAATCATCGAAGACAAACGTTTTACACTCTATATCAAGTGGAATTTTCACCTAACACAAAGTGTTTGCGCACTCGTTTGCTCGTTGGCTGGTATTTTTTATCATATTATACCTTTATTTCGAGTGCTTTATTAAGACCACGCTCAAATTTCAATAGATCCTTTCATTATTATTTGAGCCAACATGTCATGTGGTCTGGTAAGGGCTCTAGTACAGCCCGATACACGTGCTTCGTCCTTACAGACTCGTCAACAGGGCAGAACCCGTCGTCTTTCAATATTTTTATAGTCAGTTCTCTCGGGAGCTCTGCTCCCTTACAGAGAGTTATCGAAGACGAACGTTTTACACTGTATATCAAGTGAAATGTTCACCTAACACAGAGCGTTTGCGCACTCAATTGCTCTTTGGCTGGTATTTTTTATCATATTATACCTTTATTTGGAGTGCTTTATTAAGACCAGTCAGGTTCTGCCCGACTGACGAGTCTGTAAGGACGAAACACGTGTATCGGGCTGTACAAGAGCCCTTACCAGACCACATGACAAGTTGGCTCATATAATAATAAAAGGATCTATTGAAATTTGAGCGTGGTCTTGATAAAGCACTCGAAGGAAAAGTATAATAAAGAATCAAATTCAAAGAATAAACAAATTCTGAGACCCGACCTCTGCCAGCTCCAAATACGGCATATGAATCAGCTCCCTTGCGTTTTTCAACACTTCCAGACATCGACGATCGACAAGCATTGTGGAGTGTTCACTAGAGAGTTTTTCGAATGTCGGTGTAGCATCATTGAAAAAACCCAACTTCTAAAATCATAGTAGATCAACCGATTCTAGAGAACAAAACGAAAAAAATCAAAACAATACGAAAACAAAGCAACGATCATATCGTTGTGGAATCCTTCAGCGATAATCATTGCACCTTTGAACGCCATCTCATTCGGACCCGATGAAGGGTACGCATTTGTTATGCACTAAACAAATAAATTCATTTGAAATGAACACCGAAAACACTCCTATTGAACATACACCCATTGATGTAGAGTGACATGCAAAAACTTTTGCGTCGGGTGGGATTCAAACCCACATTTCACCCTATCCGGAGGCGCGTGCAACGGTTCGACCAAGACCGAACTAGCGCAAGTTCAACAATGACAGTCCGTAAGGTTATGGAGGTTTTGGCTTAGTGGACTGTGGATCAATGTGAGCTTCCTAGGCTCTGAAGAAGGTGATCCGCCGTAACAGTAGCCACCTCGAATATTGTATATTCATGCTGTATTGCTGTGTTGTTGAATGCTTCGCTAGTATTCAATAAATGATATCAATGACACCTCGGAATGGCTAAACAGAAGAAAATATTCATTTATTCAGACTATGCCGAGGGTCAAGATAGCCGGTCTTAGGATTTAGTCCGTAGGGTTTACGGATACTATTAATCGCGTAGCGTTTTGAAGTAACTACGAAAGCAAGGAGTGACTATCGCTTAACATATGACATCTAGGTGTCGTTCGAATGCGCATTTTCTTGCGAACATTTTGGTGTACAACTTGTCCATGATTGCTTGAAGATAGGGCAGTCATGGGAACAACCATTTGCTACTCACGAACGAATGGTGCGTGGGGAAAATGCTAGGGAAGCGGCGCGCAATGTTAATGGAGCTTCCTATGGACGGCTCGAGCGCGACTGATCCTCCAGACTGTTCTCTCCAGCTTTGAACATCACGAACCACTTCCCAAAAAATTATGTAACCACATGAGAGTTCCAATAGCCGCTATAAGCCATCTACACAATTTTATCAACGTCTCAATGACTTCTTTAATCGGCGCTACCATAAAGTTATTCACCACAAAAAATAATGACCAATAGAGTCTCAGATTGGAGACGAAGGTCATCTAGTGGGATAACATAACTTCTCTGAGATAATTAGCCTTGTTTGATACTTCCATAAACAACGAAAGCGTTAACAAGAAGACGTACGAAAATGAAAGGTTTGCCATCTACAAATTTATTGAGTTCTCCGAGACAAGCTACCAGATTGAGATTTACTTTGTAAACAAAAGAGTAAAGCGTATGACAACATAAACTCTATAGAAACTAGCTACGGCACGAAGATGTTCGATCCTCTTCGTAGCGTGCCTAGTTGCCTGAGGTACATATGAATTCGTTACGGTAGTAAATGAATGTTGCATTATGAGTTTGATGACTTTAAAGTGTCAGTCGTCATCGTTAGGCAAAAATACGTTAGAACTCTTACTTTCAAAAACGACGTCATGACCTCCTCCTGAAGAAAACCACCAAGGGATAACGTTAGAGGTCGGCTTTTCACGTCAATCCCTTCCAGCGACGAACCCAAATTGGTGAAGAATCGTATCAAGCTGCTAGAAATGAAGAGCGTTCAATGAATAACGAATCAAACAGTATTGCCCATGAAGAACTAGGATTCACCTTGCTATCCCATCCACAGAGGTAGCGTTCAGAGTGGATTTGATTTTGCTACTGGCGATAAATTCCGCTGTCCCGTCCTAAATGCTTCAACTGAACTACTTGCGAAACCACTAGAAGACCACAAGATTGATTCTAAAGAACGACATATGTTCATAATTATCTCTCCTAACCGGCTGAAGCATTCCTTTCACTCAAAAAGGGTAGAGAAAAGCTGGCGTATAGTCGTGCATGCGGAAGAGTGAGAAAGAGTTCAAAGGAACGAAAAAGCAATGAAGAAGGAAGAAAAGTCAAGATGTGGAACGTTTTGTTCAATCTATGTCAATTTTCAAACATCGCAGCCTCGAGGAGATGGTGCAGCTATTAGACTTGCTAAACTCATTTCCTACAGTCAAAACCATACGCTGTACAGAAATGGATGAATAGTATTCTATAGCAATCCCGATTTTCCTGTTTCGGTTGACGTGGTATGATAATATATGTAAAAGACTGTCGATTTTTTCGCTTATGACTAATGAAAACTCCTGATGAAAATTTATGACAACTGCAGAACTGACAGATTTCAAATTCACCAACCGAAAAATCAAATCTTTCCAGTGGGTCCACGCCATTTCCACTGTTCAAGATCGCTTGAACGAAATTCTTCACAATAAATGTAGCCCACCTCCTTAGTCGCCCATTCAATTCATCGAACAAGTCTAAGGCAACAAGAGTCTGAAAAACCTTGTAAGAGGAAAATACAACGATGTTACGATGGTTAGAGAAAGAGAATATAACTACGGTTTCGTCAGATTATCATAGCAGGAAATCCTTGTCTTAATGTTATAGCAGCAGTTAATAAAACTTGCAAAGGTAAGCGATATGCTCTTAGCTGCCGCTTTTTCCTCTAATGACCCTGCTTTAAAGATAACAGGAAATTGAAAAACGTACTTTTTAGACAGTCTCAGTTTCTGTTAGACCACAAATTCTCAAAAAGTTCAATGCGCTAAGTTTTGAAACACCCCCCCCCCTATCTCCACCTGAAAATTGTTGATTGCAGAAAGACCAACAATAATCTAAAACGCAACCCTACCTCCTCTATTTTGGACGGATAACTGCAGCGAATGCGCATGTGTACTGTGCCTTTTACATCGATGGTTGGATACGAGACGAAGTCATTGAAAGTCTACGTCAGCGAAAATTTCAACATCTCCACCATATTGACGACCTCCTCTCGCAAAATGTCACGTATACGCCCAGTTAGGATCGCCCAACCATCATCCTGAAAGTGATTACTTGTGAAAAGAAGATCATCTTAGATTTGCTGAGGATCTCAAGAAACATCCGCACCTTTGTTATTTCATTGAGTAGATTCTCACATTCGATTAGATTACGAGCTTCGTCGACTTTACTAAGCGAACCGGAACGACAGGAGATCAGCAGAGCCTCAATATTCTGCAACTTGTCAAGTAGCTGCCGCTGATCCGATAAATCACGGAGTTTCCTCAGCAGATTTCGATCCTTCGTGATTATAGAGGGCCCAGAGTTCTGCAAACGCTTGAAATACACTAGAGATATCGTCGCAGAAGATTGATAAGTAAGTGCACACGAGATTACTTAAAAGTTGTACTGTTGTAACAAGCGCCTTGGTGCCATCGCTTTGTTCTAACTATCTATTGAATTACACTACTCATCACCACAACATACTGTGTAGATCCCAGTAATTTTTACACTCGCTTTGTATTTCCTCGCATTCGTCCTCCACAAAAGCCTTCGAAAATCCCAGGTGTTGATTCGGCTGCTGCTTGAGGACTTTGTCCACGGAGTATACGAACGCGACACGAACGCCTGATAAAGTCCATAAAACATTCGCTGTACATTGGTTGGTCAAGACAATTCTCCTTACAGTGTTGGAGATATTCGCACCACGGCATTCAATTGAGTGTGTGAGTGTTGCAGAGGTAATAGAACTACCATATTGCTTACTACTTTGCTTCCTGGTACATTACATCACTACCACTGCGCTACTCAACCTTAGCTCTTTGCATTTATGGTCTCATCTAATTGCGCTGAATGTCTGCTGGAGTCAGTGCCTGTGAGGTGGGTCACTGTAATCGCAATGATTTCAACAGAACAGATTTTCATGCTGAAAACAGATAACATTGGATAGAAACGCAACGTCTGAGTCAGACGGGATTTGAACCCAGATCTCACACTTTCCAGTAGCATGTGCCCTTTACGGGAAGAGTAAGATCTGGGTTCAAATCCCGGCTGACGCAAACGTTTTTGCACACCACTTTACATCATTGGGTTCTTTCGTTGATAATTTGGTGTTTATAGCCCTAGTACTGAAACATATGCGAAGACCCGATATGCCTGGTGATAATTTTTGAGTTACGCATGTCAGTGGTCTGTCAAAGAGAGCTGACTTATAGAGCCTGATACACGTATTCGTCGTCGCTAACTCTTAGTATGGGGAGTGGTGCACCCACACAGGATTGGCAAAAGACGAGAAGGATAACTGCCCGACTGACGAGATCGCAAGAGCGAAACACGTGTATCGGGCTCTATAAGCCAGCCCTCTTCAATAGACCACTGACATGCGTGGCTCAAAAAATGATTACCAGGCATATTGAATTTGAGCTGTGATCTTAAGAAACACTCAAACGAAAGAACCCGATATATAATGAAAGTAACCCCTTTTTGATTTGATTGAAAGTTTTCCATTCATCATCAATTTCAGTTCAGAGAGAAGAGCTAATCAAAACGAAATGCGCTCAATAATTCTAGAGAAACATATTCAGATTATGCAGTGAGCAGAAGTTCTCGAAGAAATTCATGCTTACAGCAGAAGCGATTGTTTTTATGAAATTCAGAATACGGCGAGGCCAAAGATCGCATCTTAAAAAGAGGCTAATCGGGGAAAAATACCTCGCCAGATCTATCCGCTTCACCGCTATTTTCACGAACGAAACTGCTGGCCGCTTCTAGTCGCTCATCGATCTTCAGCATTAACTCCTCCAATTTCCTGACGACGTCCTCTTCAGCCTCTTGGAAGACAGGCTGGAACTCAACGTAGCGCTCCTCAAGCGTCTTTGCGACCACTTCTAGGCCTAGAACAGAGAACATTTCCTTCGAACTAATCACGCAAGGATCAAATGAGAACAAAAAACCGACCGCATGCGAGATCTTCCTCGAGTTCTTCGAGACCTGCCGTCATTCTATAGAGGAACACATTGGTTTGTATAAACCCTTAAAACACAGATTCAACCAGGAGAAAAATCGAAATACAAAGTCTAACGCGCTGGGAACCGCCGTCGTCAGGACACTAGCGAACGAATTCAAAAAATCCAAGTGCGCGCGCTAGAATGATGCAGTGGAGCGCGTTAACTGTCAAATGTCCACCCTGACACATTTGGAACCGCGTGTATCGTTTTTCGTAGATCATATCTATCAGAGATGTTATGGACTTAGCCATGCGTACAAATATTGGCTATATAATATAACAATACGCAATGAGGCTTGACGATGCGTTTTTTTCGCAGAGATGTGCCTTCCCGTTGAGGAAAGGCCGGGTCTTAGGAAGTGGTTCTTCCCGCTAAAAATAACCTATTGATATCTATTCAGTGATTTTTTCTTTAGCTCAGGATAAAACTCGCTTTAGTGGCGAAATAAATTTAAATATCATTACAAATCTATTAGATTGTCGTCGTAGTGAGCCACGCCAAACGCAATCATACATGGAATATTAACCCTTTTTCATCAATCCATGATTTAATGGTTATAATGCCCCCTCAGAATGTCAATTTACCTAAGAAGCTCCCTTATATTCATTTGGCGCACGCCAATACAGGTACGCAAAAAGTTCTGATTATTATTTGAGATATTTCGACACTGAAAAAATACTGCATGAACAAATAAATTAATTTAATTGAAGGACCAATTACCTTTTTTAGATCAACAATTATAATAATAAACAATAAAGGGTACTGTTCTATCATGGCGGCGCCACTTGAATCCTTCGGTAAAAATGTATTTTTTGCTTTTGCAAAACGTTTCTGTAATTCAATACTTCATATCTTTCGTTTCGATGTTTTCTTGGGGCTACAACTCAAACTTCAATATGCCTGAAAATCATTTTTTGAGCCACGCATGTCAGTGGTCTATCAAAGAGGGCTGACTTCTTGCTGATCTATGATCCCGATATTGAGCCCTTGGCTGGCATATTCAATATCGGGCTCTATAAGTCAGCCCTCTTTGTAGACCACTAACATGCGTGGCTCAAAAAATGATTATCAGGCATAATGAAGTTTCTGTAATCTATCGATAGCTCAAATCAAGTGAATTTCAATGGCATGTTCAATTTCTCAAATAGCTTATTTTTGGCGCCGTATCACTCAAAATAAGATTTTGGTTCTCATCCGAAGATTTCTCACTGGATAAAACTTTTGTTGTAATGAACTTCCGATTGTTAGATAGAGGAAACCTTTCCAATTATAATAGTGTTTTTGGCTTTCGTAACGAACTTCTTCGAGCTTTGTAACGACCGAAAGAGTATTGGGTTTCACACTCAGTGAGTACTTCTAGTCGGTAGGGTGTGTGTAGAGTTGTAATGCCAGAGAACAAACACATTTACTTAATCAGGAAGATTTCCTCTATCTAATGGTTGAAATTTTGTTGTGAAAAAACTTTTATCAGGCGAGAATCTTCGGATGTGAAACAAAATCTCATTTTGACTGATACGGTGTTAGATACAAGCGATATGAGAAATAAAATATATCTTCAAAATTCACTTGATTTATGCTATTAGATAATCATACATTCATCAGATAACAGCATAGAATACGCTTTCACTAAAAGCCTCAAGTGGCGCCGCCATACTAGAACAATACCAAGAATGCGGCAGGATTCTAGAAAAGATTTTAAAGATTCATAAACGTGACAAATTGAGCTGAGAAATGTCGCTTCATCTTTCGTATTCGCAGGAGCTCGCACCCATCGACTACCATTTCTTCAAGCATCTTGACATCTTCTTGCAGGTAAAACGCTTCGCAACCAACAGGATGCATAGAAGTCGAATCCCGAGGCATTGATTTTGATGTCAAATGAAGATACAAACTTATTTTTCGTTGGCAAATATATGTTAGTAGAAATGGTTACATTTTGATTAGTTTTAGTGATTCAAAATCGCGGTCTAAAGCCACAACTGCCTTTACATCAACCTGATATAAAACGAAGTCAAAAACTCTATGAAGAGTTGCTCAAAGGCGATCTTGAGATTTCTGTGGAATTTTATGAGTTTCCACTCAGTACTTTACGCTGTCAATTACTCCACTTCCGCCTTCATGTTCGCTTGTTTTCCCTAAAAAATTGTAGCCTCTCTCAGCAGCCTAAGGCATGTAAGGAAGAGTGCATTGGCGAAGTAGAAAGAACATACTGGAATAAATCATTTTTTCTGCATTTGAGTAGGTTATGCTGTTATATTATCAATTCCGAAGTGGCGTGCAAAATTCGACCCTCAGGGGATGTTAACCCTCATTTCACATATACCGGAGCGCAAGTTACCATCACAGAACCGAAGTCAGCACATTGCTACCACTCTTTTCTCGGTATGAACTATTGAAGCTCTCAGCATCTGATCTTCAACGAGTCTGATCTGGCAAGCACATATCGGCATCAAAACCAATTAAGTTGACAGCCACTAATTATGTTTGATCTATTAGAATTCTGTACTTCTGCTGCTGCCTTTGTGCTACTGTTAAGAATAGATATGCGTGGATGTTGAGTCATATGCAAACATGAGTCACCCCAACCAAGAGTTGAAACCGCGTTTTATTCATACGGGGGTGCATGTAACCACTACACCACCAAAGACACGGCATTGCTAGCAGTCGTTCATTTATATAAATTATCGGAGCTGTCATCAATCAACTAAACAAAGAAATCTTCTGTTTCTTTGCCATTAATAAGAAGTGTGCTAAGGTAATCTACAGATTGAAGATCCAGCTCCGGCTTT
The DNA here is from genome assembly GCA_019055375.1 of Parelaphostrongylus tenuis. Classification (NCBI taxonomy): domain Eukaryota; kingdom Metazoa; phylum Nematoda; class Chromadorea; order Rhabditida; family Metastrongylidae; genus Parelaphostrongylus; species Parelaphostrongylus tenuis. Next base: position 10,877 of record JAHQIW010006595.1, read on the forward strand.
CTTCGCTTCTCAAGCAACTTTCCAGACAGTGGGGATGCGAATTCAAACATCCGAGAGAAGTCTCCAAACCTTTCCTTCAGTCAGTTTCCAAGCATATTAGTTCATGGTAGCGGCAATGGCCCTTTTCCATTATGAGGTTAAAACGAATCCCTGCTAGAAAATTACGACATATTGATGCCAGGCTTGATTTTGAATAGTTCATGTTCAGATAGTGAATACTGAGTAGTGCATGTTGTTCTTATCACACAAACTATGTTTATTTGAATGTTCGACTTTTCTGCAATGTAGTTCAGACTAAGGCACAATAAACAAAACTAGAAAGTGCTGTGAGGGTTTAGAAAAGGTGCCAGAGCTGCACTAGCTTCTCAGCTGAAGTCAACTATGTACAATGTACATTCGGAGAATAACATTTATTGCATACTTTATCTATCACGAAGTCATCGGCAGAAATTCGATGGATCACTTCGAGCTCAGCGAGCTCTTGCCCCTATATATGAACTGTTAAGAGAACTTTTTTCCAGAAAGGTAAGAAAGTGGTAATAGACTATTATAATGCATATCATTGAATAGGCACAAAGTTAATATGAAAACTTCATGAAAAGCTGAAAACCTCATACTTTTATGCTGATCTCAACATTGGCCAGAGCGGCTGTTAGCCGATCGATCTCGAACTGCAAATACTTGTACACGGTTTCTATATCCTTTTCCTATGAAATAAAAGATTTTCCAATATATTTTTTCAGAGATAGCTGAGTACGATTTTAAGCATCATAAAGTTGAGCATCATCCGCCTGGAATAAATATGAACTAGTTCTTTTCCGTTATAGGGAAGGTTCTTCTAAAGCAGAGCTCTCTTGCCGGACAAAAGCTTTTCACTAGACTACTAGTAAGCGTTCAAAGCCTACTCCCGGATTCATGAACTTTTTACAGCTCTGTAGCACTAGGAACAAAATTGTGTTATACACGTGTCACGCGTTATCGGGCGTATTCTTTGCAGAACGAAGTACTTCCCTCAAAGTGCTTACAATCTTTCGATAGAGCAAATTTGAAAACTCCCAAAATGTCACTTTACAAGGGCCCTTCTAAGCTTCAGACATATTCGAGAGAACTAAGTGATGAGCAAAAATTCGATCTTAAACGGGACTTCCACTCATACCGGGCGTTCGTGCTACCACTACACCACCGAGGCACTCACCCGAAGCCTGAGCACTAGCACAATAGAACGAAGTTTCTTCTACAATTCAAAGACTGCGCATTGATACGCGAGATGTGAAACTCACTCTGATTTAGTTTGCTATAGCGCTATAGAGAGGCCTTTTTGAAAAAAATTAGGTATATCTGTGAAATCGCAGGGATTTACACCATCAAACAATCGCCATTAGTCCAAGGGAAGAGTTTTGTTCCGCAAAAAATCGCGCGTTAATCGTGATAACGCGCAATGCATCTGAAACATAACATCATTTCTCTGACATCTCTGTAAAGACCTTCATAAAGATCAAATGCACTTTTGGAATCTCCAAGATTTACGCTACCTAATTATCAATAACACTTTAGGGAAGAGCTTTGTCAGTCAATTATAGGGGCGATAATAGCATGAGTGCATGTGAAAAATATTATTTTCAGTGCACCAGTGCTGTAATAAGATCTTTTTGAGAACCAAGTACATTTGTAAATTCCCCAGAATATAAGCTTTTATTAATTTTTGTTATTCCAGTGGAAGTCTTTATCGAGCGTTAAAGGTGTTGCTAAACTTGCCCCACAACAGAAAAAAAACGTATAAATACTTGTCGAAACAAAATTTCCCAAAATCTTTTTGATATTGCACAAAGTGCGTACGTGAAGAAGTGAGAAATAATTGTTCTCCGACATACAGAACTAATCACTGTTTTGAAGCTTTGTATACGGGATGTATATGCAAACGGGAAAAATGACAACGAAAACGCAAATATCTTCTCAGTGTTTGGTCACCTTGAGTGAAGTTTGCAGTTCACGAATTTCTCCAGCAAGACAAGCAACCTCCTAATCCAACTTCTTCAGTTTTTCGCTCGCGTCGGCAAGAGCTTTTTCGGCCTCGCAAAGCTCAGCTGGAGCAGTTTGGTTAACAACCTGCGAGCATTCATGGAGTCAGTCGGATGTATGCAAGAATTGAAAAAACATCCAGAAGACAAGATGTGTTGATGGCAAAACACACTTCTTTCGAAATTGTTTGAAAAACGTGGATATATCGACGTGCTTCATTATAACAGTTAATTGACTTATACATACATATTTTTGGCTCTTTTCAATTATAAAGGGACAAATGAGAAACCGATCTCATTTGGTGGACACAATTTTTTCTAGGAGTGCTAATAACCATTCGAAAACTGAGACCTTAGGCTACAACCCTACGTCGCCGGTTCACAAAAAAGCCTTTTTTACATTGCTCGAGGAGATGGCTTTTTGCACATCGCAGACGTCTCTGTTTTCCGCAGTACATTGCTCTTTCTTTGGACTATTAGTAATCATTCGATAGCGTAATCGCTTCTGATTACATCGCTTGTGCTTTTGTCCTGAAAATGCCGTTTCTCTCATACGCAGTAGGTAATATGAATCCAATTGAAATTAAGGGGTCTTTGGCAAAATCACGTGCAGCTGGCAGAGGCAGCCATGTTTAATAACGCGATGACCATCGATTTTTCGGGCATATCAAAGCGTAGAGAATCACGTCAGCAGCCCACGTGGCAGTCTCACACACGCACGTGAATTGGCCAAAGTCCGCTTGACTGCAAATGGGGTTTCAACTTATTTTGCCTACTGCTTTTCAGGGAAACGGTGTTTTCAGGTTATAAGCACAGCGTTGGACTCACAAGCGACTACACTAATGATTACTAATAGTCCAAGGAGAGAGCTTTGTTCGGCTAGGAATATGAGCATCTGTAACGCAGGAAATCTCCTCTCTGTAACAACGTTGAAAAAGGCATTTTCAAAAGCCGACGACGTGGACTGTGGCTTGAAGTCTCAGCTCTTGAATGGTTACTTACACTCATCTAAAAAGTTTCTCCACAGCGAATGAGATCACTATCTCATTCGTCCCTTATAACTGAATAGTATCATATTTCTGTAGAGTCATTAAAGACACACATTTTTTTGTTTATTTTACATCGGATAGAAAATATCGTGTATTTACATTGTCTGCATTGAGAAAAAAAATTTTAACCACTGTGGAGATTCTTGCTTCGTCTGGCAGTTGCCGCCTTCTCTTCGACTGCCTTTTCGTAGAGACGTTCATACTCTGCAGTTAGTTGGCGTTGGCAGCACGAAGCTCTTGCTGTGCGCCTTCCAATTCCACGTTCAATTGGTCGATACGGACCTGAAGTTCGTTGAGTTCAAAAACGGTGATCCGAGCAGTAAACCAAAGTTTTGAAAACTTACCTTCATTTCAGCACCATGTTTTATGAGTTCTTCTTTGATTTTTTCGAGAATAGCAACAGTGTCCTATCATGGTCAACAATAGCACTTCGACTTCGGACTGCAGGCGGCTGTTTACCTTTTCTGGTTGACTAATTTTCTGCAGCATGATGTCTTTACGCTCTTCATGTTCGGGCTTCTGCAGCGTCTTTTTGAGCACATCTTCGATTTTTTCATGATGAAGGGCGATTTATAGTGCGTATTACATATATATATATATATATATATATATATATATATATATATATATATATATATATATATAAATTCGTATGTGCATATATAAATTATCAATATTATAATTTATATGTATATATATATATATATATATATATATATATATATATATATATATACATATATCAGGTTAAGAAAAAAGTCCCATAGCACCCGCTAGTTATCCAAAGTTCATTTATGAATTCGATCAAAAGCGACGATAATTATTCGCCAAATTAAAGACTATCATTATCCACGATCTCCTGTCAGTGATTTGCAAGCTTTCGGATCTGCTCGAATACGGCCATTCCTTGGGTTTTGGATCAAAATTTTGTTGACATGCCTTTTCAACTTGATCAAATGTCTCGAATCGTCGTCCACTCAGGGAATGTTCCATTGAGCGGAAAAGACCCACGATCAAGCTGCTTAGCATCTGGAGTGTAGCTGGGTGCGGCAAAACGTCGTCTCCCTCCAATTATCAAACTTTTTCTTAGTCTTCTTTGCGTCGTGAGGTTTGACATTGTCTTGCTGAAACAGCGCGCGCTTTTGAGGACACAGTGTTGTGAACTTTTCCTTCAACGCATCGTGGACGGCCCACCTAACCGCCCGCATTGGAGTTCGGCATTGAGCAGGGAACCATTCGGAATAAGTAGGAAATGCAAGGAATCTACAAAATTGCATCAGAACGCAGATCATGACATTGGGTGTTGAGGAACATCGATAGGCAAACTTTCCACAAAATCTCGACTTGTTATCGACTTTCAAACCTCTTATATTGAAGCACTATTGAAATAGAGACAAAATATACCTCAGCATCGTATTTGCATTTCCAGCGAGCTATTCCGGTGTATGCCAAGTTTAGTCTGTGTTCAGCATCTGAACGAGCCGCCGAGCCTGCAACAACTGCCTTACGTATGGAAGCGAGATCGACTTGTAGCTGGCGTAGCCGTGGTTGGAGCTGTAAGCGCTTCTCAAAACAGAATTGATACTTGAAGCGCGGTTCAAATCTTTTTCGGACCGAATGTCCTACATACCACTCATCATTCTTAGATGTGGATTTAGAACATTAGAATAGTGTTGACAAGCGAAAAAAATTACAGAAAAACCTTAAGAATGACACTTTTCTGAATTATTGGCATTATGAGAATTTATGTGTCTTTTTCTCAACTGAGGTTCGAAAATCCTAGTTGTAGGTGAGTAATTTAAGCTATTCATTATGTCAATGTGGTCTTCCAGGAAAACATGGAAATTGGAATCCTTGTTGGATTGTCGTGAAGAAATATGGCACTTGATTCCATTTAATAGTCGCTGACGGACGTATACCTTCGTCGTGATACGAATAGAAGTTATTATAATTTTTCCACTGCCATTATTCAACAAACTAGCTCGTGACGGTGGCGTCGCTGGTCAATATATGACAAGAACTATGACAAAATTTGATACTAAGTATGTGAATTTAATGGCATTTTAAAGGAGTTCAAGTCATAGTTCTGTGATGAATAATTGATCAACAACTATGTAAAACGGATACCAAGAAGAGAATGTTTTCTAGAATGTTACCTTGATCTTTAGCTGATAGATGATTACTGGAAACTTGAAGGAAAAAGATCCGAAAACGAAAAGGATTTGCCTATCAATATATGGTATAATGCCATCACCAGCCACCTGCGTTCGTATTTCCTTCTGAACCTTTAGCTTTTTTTCGTCCAAACGATTCTTTTCGGCAGAAGTTTTTTTTTGAGCCGTAGTATGGATTATTATTTTGCTAAGAATTATCGTAAACGCAAAAACGTGCAACGACTTACCCTGATTCCAACTCATATAACCACAAACTTTATTAAGAGTCTAACTATCTTTAATTTCCCGCTTTAGACTGGATTGTAATTTGATATAATTATAACTATAATTGTATTGTATCTCATAACTATTATTTGAGCCTACGGGGCGCTCAGTCCCCTATTCTAGGTGTGGGCGATGATGAACATTTTACACTGTATGTCAAGTGAAATTATCACAGAACACACAGTGTTGTCATAATATTATATCATTATTTCTAGTGTGCACAACACTGTGTGTTCAGTGACATACCTGACATACGGTGTAAAATGTTCGTCGTCGCCTACTCTTAGCATAGGAGACTGAGCGCCTCGAGAGGATTGGCTGAAGACGAAGGGTACTCATACTCGACTGATGAGACCGTCAAGGTCGGTACACGTATATCAGGTTCTATAAGTCAGCCCATTTAACAGACCACATGACATGTTGGCTCAAATAACAACTTTGAGATATGTTGAAATTTGAGCGTGGTCTTGAAAAAACACTAAAAAAAAAGGTGTAATCAAAATGGTTTCCCAATGGGACCTAGAAGGAGTCCCTTACAATGAATGTTTCGGTTTTACTAGAACGATGGGAGTTGTTTATAAGCAAAGTCTATCGTTATTTTGTGCGATTTTTTTTTGTGGAAAATGCCTATGATATCTATGTGATGTTGTCCCATTCAAAGACAACATCTATCTGGCGCGACGACATATACATTATGGGCGAAAACTATCATCTGATTATACCTTTATCTCGAGTGCTTTGTTTAGACCACGCTCAAATTTCAATATATCCTTTCATCATTATTTGAGCCAACATGTCATGTGGTCTGGTAAGGACTCTTGTACAGCCCGAGACACGTGTTTCGTCCTTACAGACTCATCAGCCGGGCAGAACCCGTCGTCTGTCGATCTTTTTATAGCCAGTTCTCTCGGGAGCGTCACACTCCTTATATATAGTTATCGACGACGTTCGCTTTACACTCTATGTCAGGTGAAACATTCACCTAACACCGAGTGTTGTGCACTCGATTGCTCATTGGCTGCTACTTTTGTCATAATTATACCTTTATCTCGAGTGCTTTGTTTAGACCTCGCTCAAATTTTCAATATATCCTTTCATCATTATTTGAGCCAGTGCACAACACTCGGTGTTAGGTGAATGTTTCACCTGACATAGAGTGTAAAGCGAACGTCGTCGATAACTATATATAAGGAGTGTGACGCTCCCGAAGAACTGCTATGAAAAGATCGACAGACGACGGGTTCTACCCGCCTGATGAGTCTGTAAGGACGAAACACGTGTCTCGGGCTGTACAAGAGCCCTTATCACAAGATCGACTGTTTTTTGAAACCCCCAAAACATTCAATATAATTCCCCAATTCAAAAATTCGAGATCACTTTTCTTTGGAATCACGAACTTGGTGTGGCTAAGGACATCCAAATTATTACGCATATTTGAAATTGATAATGATATATAATAAATAGGGTGTACATTTCGATCCATCTGTTTTTTGATGTGATTTTCACAATGAAACAACATGACTTTGTTATCGCTTTATTGCGCATTTCCTTGCGAAACTTTTGGTAAACAACTTGCCTACACTCGTTATAAGAAGTCGCTGTGTTGCTTGTAAACAAATTCGCTTACTACTCGTGCGCGAATGGCGCGAAGAGGAAAATTTCAGTGAAACGGTGCCCAAGATCAATGGAGATTGGGGTGATGAGAATGCAGAAAGGACAGATTGGAAGTGGTTCGCAAAGTTGAAAGCTGGAGAGATCAGTCTGGAGGATCAGTTGCGTTCGAGCCACCCACAGGAAGTTGACAGTCAAGCTGTTCTTGAGATGGTGACCTGGTCGTTTCACTAGCATTTTCACTTACGTGCAATTTGTGCATGAGTAGCAAGAGAATTTTTTTTCAAGATAGCTCAATCTTAGAACAGTGTATGCGACCTGTATACCAAGATTTGAAGGATAAGAAATTCATGCACTTTCTTGGCAGAGATAATAGGCTGCTGTTCTATCATGGCGGCGCCACCTGAGGCGTTTGATAATATCGTACTTTTTGCTTCTGCAAACATTTCTATAGTTTCTCGATAGCTCAAATCGAGTGAATTTCAATGGCATGTTCATTTTCTCAATTGGCTTAATTTTGGCGCCGTACCAGTCAAAATATATTGTTTCTCATTCGAAGATTTCTCACTGGATAAAAGTTTTGTTGTAATGAACTTTTAATCGTTAGATAGAGCAAATATTTCTAATTATAATGGTATATTTGGCTTTCGGAAAGGACTTCTTTGAGGGTTTATTTGTTTTACATAATCAAAAAAGGCGTGTGTGGCGCACTCGTTACAGGTGTCTTGCGAGACGCACGTGGCCGATAGTGCGATTTCAAGCCCGCGGTTCACCAAGCCTTCCATACCTCCGGTCGACGATGTGGTACTAGACTTGGCTGGGAAGGTGTAGGCGCTATACATCGGCAGGCCACCCCGAGTCTTTGTCAATTGCACATCGCTCAGGAGTTTCCCAACACATAAGATGCTATTTATTCATTCATATACAGCAAATAATATGAGTTAGGATTATTTCATCTCAAATGATCATAGTGATATTGGGTACTTTTCTATCTTGGGAAAGTTTTTTGAATGAGATTTTTAGTTGAGCGATGGCTTTCCATCAAAATTCAGTAATCAATAAAAAGCTAAATTTTCGTTTCATTCAAGTATGAGCTTGTTACTTGGAAAGAACTCTTTACAGATATATCCTACATTATGGAGTGATGTGCAAAACCTTGACGTCGGATAGAATCGAACACGGATTCCACCCTTCCTGGGGCGCGTGCTGACTGATTGCACTACGACGCCTGTTTACTACCACTTTTCAACGCTACAGCGCATCGATCTTATTTAGAGCGTTCTGACAGTGTGAGTAAAAAAATATGATTCAAACCGTTGCGTTTCTTGCGCTTTTTTATCGCTTTCCTCAGACTACTAGCAATCGTTTTATAGCACAAATCCCAAAAATTGCAATAGTTCAGTGATCAATAATGCCTTTCTTGCAGCGCTGTACCAGAAAAAATAGAATTTTGTTTTGCACAAGTACTGTTTGCAGCACAGAGCTCTTCTCATAGAATATTACTAATTGTCCGATAGCGCAAGGTTCGGCGGATTCAACAACATGTTCTTACCTATGAAGACCGTTTATTGCACTATAGCAAGAAAAAAAAGTTCACATTTCAAACACGCCGCGCACTGCTCGTCATCTAGGTGTGTGAGTGGCTACGGATCGATACCCGATCAATAAATCGCATAGACGCAAGTCGAATGTGAAGTGTGATTATTGTTTTTGAATATAATAGTTTCGTCCGTTTCAAAAAAAAAACTATGTGATGTATATAATCTTGATTCTGCAGGATTTCTTACACGTACATAAGCTTTCCGTTCATAGGCTCAAGTTGCTTAAGCTCAAGCTTACCAGCAATTTTAATGCCAAAAAATGAAATGAAAATGAAAAGCCTGAGCTCAAAACGATAAAATAAAGTTTTTTATAACAATAGTAATAGAAACCTAGAAATCTCCACGAAACGAAGGAAATTTCCTAATATAAGCTTGTCCCTAAGGTTTTGGCAGCGGGGCATTGAAATCAAGTTTATAACCTAAACGTAAATAAAATTGCATGCATATTATTTATTTTTCAGCCCAACTGAATGATACAAAATTTTATGACTTCAGAATCTCTCAATTGCGCATTTTTCTGTGAACATTTTGGTATGCAATTTGTCTGTACTTTCACCAAGATGGATCTGTCGTGGGAACAAATGCGCCTGCTACTCATGTACGAATCATGCGTAAGGGAAAGTTCTAGTGAAGAGCGTTCTGAAAAATCAAATGTGGAAAATAGTACCCTGCGGAATCTTAGAAATCTGCGCCGTCGAACTATCCGTAGCTGTCTGAGGAAAAAGCTTTGCCCCGCAAAAGATGTTTGTTATAACGCGCAACACGCGCAAGAATAAACTTATTTTTAAACTGGATTCAGTGGGAAATCATTGTCTAGCTCAAGAAATTTCTCTAAAAAAAGTTTTCTGCTAATACAATACTGAATTTAGCAATTGATTTGTACTTTTTAACTTACACACGCAATAATGACTTCTGGGTTTTGCATAAGAAAACAGATTATAAAAACTAGAAGGCAAATATTGTGTATGCTCTTCAGAAACTTGTGAAACTTTACTAGATGCCGATAGAATGAGAACAAAAAAAGTGGGTGTTTTTTCAAATTACACGGGTTATGAAAGATGGGCTGGGCGTTAATAGGGTACGAGAGGCGCAGAAATTCTTCTCAAACGAAGGGTGACCTATTCATATGAGAAAAGTGAGAGCAATTTCCTCACTGCGGGACCTTTTGGCCGGTGTGACCTTCTAGGAATGTTTCGAATAGGGCTATAAATTAGGCCCCGCCCCATGAGCAAGCCATGAAATATTATGTATGGTTATAAATGTGACACTGACATGCAAGTGACCTTAATGATGGAGTTCTGTTTTTTTCTTTCGCAGGCTAACCTCCATTGTTCGTTTAGCACGTTACCATAAAATTATCATAAGTGTAGTATTGAGTACATATGATGCTGGTACATAAAGCTAGCCCTTGCACATTTCATTTTGTTCAACGATTTGTCCAATAACTGTATCTGAGTGATAGGGAAGTAGTTGATCACGTGATAGCTTAAATTTTCTTTCAAATGTTTTGTATCTTCCAGGTTGGTGCAGGGTTTCTTAGGCTTTTCTAGGGCCTAAATCCACAAATACTTACATTTACTTGTGGCGAATGGTGAACGACCGTAGAATGCTTGGCACTGAGTTCATCCGCAGCAATTCATAAAGTCTTAGGAGGATCACCTTTGATAGTTGCTATTCTATGACTTATGATTGAGTTGGTACAAAAGTAATTACGATTTATGCATTGTTTAAATGAGTCTCCTTTTCGGAATTACTTGAACCGCCGCTGCACCGTAAGTTGGTTAGCAGAACTTGGGTCAAATGCTTTGAAGATGTAGAGAGAATTGCCACTGTAAGCAATCGCCGTGCTATCAAAATTTCAATAGGCTTACCCTATTCGTTACTGCTCCAGAATTGTAAGTACGGAATTCAGTTAACAATATTTGATATTTAATAGTAATAGAAATCCTATAAAACGCACGAAATTCAAAGAGATTGTGAACTTCATAGTAACTGGTTCACATTTTTGAGATGCATTCCTTACTCAACATAGTGAAAAATATGTTGCAGACACCGTTAATGCCGAGCTGGCCAATATTTGCAAGCACATGCAACAAGTAGATCGATTTGAAATATTGGATTACTTCGTTTCATCTGATAGTAAATACAGTGATTTTTTGAGCAAACGGAAGATTCGTAAGTTATGAAAAAAGTTTGTCTATTCTATATCCCTGTAAGTGGAAAATGATTTTGATGCACAGTATGCACTTTGTGACAATTTTTGGGCATCCCGCTTAAAGCTTCTTTTAGCACCGTATCGTTTCAAGCCATATGCTAAGCATTCGTGAGAGGAAATGGGTAGAAAATACTATAGAATATCTTGCGGCAAGATAACTTCTAATATTGGAAGCAGAAGTATATAGGCCATTCCTAATAATTATAGTGTTCTTATAGAGAACGCGAAACAGATTCTTAACAGTATGTGATCTGATAACATATTTTGAGCCTTTAAATGAGGTCTGTCATAATACCTACATAGTGCTAGACGTACGATTCGGCCTTTCAGCTCTTCAGTAGCGATAGTTCCTCTGAAAGGAAATCCTTTGAAAGGGCATCGTGCTACTAGTGAGTCTGAAAGGCCGAAACGTACGTCTAGTACTATATCAGCGTTATAACAGATCTCATGGAAGGCTCAGAATATGCTTTCAGATCACATATCGCTTTTAAAGCTATGTCTTCAAATAACAGTCGGATAACAAAGGTATAATTCAAAATTTCTTAACAAAGTTTTCGAAACATAAATCAAAATTAGCATAAGGTCTTACCGTATGCATGTGATACGATACTAACTTAACCACAAGCCTATTTTATGCTCTACATAAAAATTAGCTCTCAAGCAAATCATTTGCATTCGAAAGGTAATCCTCTTTTCCTAAGTTTGCGTCTTAAAACAAAAATAAAGCATAAATTTTACCAGCATAGCCGATTATTCTGGAACAATATATTACAAACAACTAATTGCTGTGGTAAAATAACATTGCCGGAGATTTTTTAGATCATAGGTAGTTACTTTACTTCGGGAGAAAAAACTTTGACGTTAGATTGGAATTTCGGAAGGATATTAGAAAATTATTGTAGGGTTCCAAATATTTTTGTTGGGTTTATTTTTTAGCAGGAGGTATCGTTTGCTCTAATATATAAACAGTGTATTTGTTACCTTTTTTTAATTTATTGAGATTTGAGTATTTGTTATTGCTTTTTTTTGTGTTTGTTGGGCTTTAGTGTTTATTCTACTATAAGTATGGGATAATTGGTGGCGATAAAACTAAAACCAATAACCTTTTGAAACTTTTATTATAAATATCTGATAAAATCAAAATAAAATATCCAACATCAATATATTCACAATTTTTAATTTCTAAAGCTGCAAAAACACTATTGTAAAAGGCAGCTTATGAATTGTTAACAATCGGACTAAATTAAAACCATATTTATCGAAGATATTTATGCGATGTTTTCTTATTGACGTCTCGTGTAGGATTCCGTCGAACTAGTTTTTTCCCAACCTAAAATTATAAATAAGTCCCCGATAAAGCTACTTTTACCACTCACCTGAGAAATGTCCTCGTCGTCAATCGTTTTCAAGTCGAAGGGTGACGTTGGATTGAATGCATCGCCGTGAGCGTAAGCATATGGAGACGTACCCTACACTATTCGTTCGTAAATATTGAACTTTAACAATATGTACTACCTACTGCTTTTCAACACCTCTTCTATATCTTAATATTTACGAAAAAGCACAAACATTGATGTAAATAGCTACTTAATCCACATTAGCAACGAAAATGCTGCTTAGCTTTGAATAAAAAATGGCGAAAGACGAGCAAATCTTGGCATAACATGAGGTGGGTTCAAACTGGAGGCACAGTCACCGAGCACGTTAGAACGCGGCGGAGCAAGGGCCTCGATGGTGCAGTGGAGAACACAGTGAGTCTCCGGTTAAAAGTAGTCGTGTGTAAAGCCAGCTTAAGTCCCATGTTTGCTCGAATGTTAACACTTTTTGTTATATTCACAATGTATCTTGCAGTTAAAAAATAATTAGGCAGAAAAAAATCAAAGATAATTTTTGATTTTTCTAGCACTTTAGCGCTTTAATTGATCCGTCATCACAGCTGTTTTCACTGTGCGGATCTGAGTACTTTTAGCATTGAATTCGTTTTTTTTTCGTCTTCTTGAGCAATGTAGAATACTGTTTGAGCGAGTCTCCTTGCAGTTTCAAAGATAGCCTTTCTGTGGCGTTTCATAGGACGTTGTTGTTGACTGCCGGCGAGAAGCGGGGATGGAGCTCCGGCTTCACGCGCGCCGTGACCAAGATACAAACCGCTCGGCCACGGCGCTCCACTTTTTTGATTTTATTTGCTGAAAATCTGCAGAAAAACGCCAAAAATCCAAACTCTATATAGAGGAGTAAAAAAGTCAAATAGCTCGATTTTTGGAGATGCCTGCGCTTTGTTCTTTGAGCTCTAATAGACTCACAAATTCAAAAGCTCCTGATAGAGGGAAGCGAACACCTGAGCCCAATGGTCCAATCGGCAACGGAAAATCAATGCCACCAATAAAAAACAAATCGTCTCCTGCAACATAAATCATTTGTGAAACCTGATATCTTCTAATTATCGAGTGGTTAATAAAACACCAATGAAGCCTGAATCTCGTGCTGTCGAGCTTCAAAGCTTCCTAATGAGATTTGTACGTTTCGACAGAGATTAAAGCATGCCTCAATCTTCTTATGATTCCTTTTATTCCAAAATTAGAGGTAGGCAGCCACAAGCTGGTGACTCACTGGGCTCTGCTATGGAAAGCGGTGAATATTCTCACGCAAAATTTCTTGGAAAGATAGGCATATAGTGTTTACTAGGTAGTAGCGCCGAGATACTAATAATCCATTTGAATTCCATTTTCCACTGCTTTTTTAGCAGTGCTTATGATGTCATAAATGGCATATCTTAGAGTACTGAATGTATGCAAAACATTCGACTCCACGCGGGAGTTGAATTCGCGTTGGCCCGATGGTGTAGTGGTATCATACCCGGCATGGGTTTGGTCAATATATTAGCTCGTCTAGTGAGTCTTGGTACTGGAGCAGTGAGCATCAAATTTGTCAACCAGAAATAATTGAAATTGCACAATTTTGGTATCGGTTCAATTGCTCATTTTTTGCGAATAATTTGGTATAAAAATTTGCCTATACCTGCTTCGAGATGGAGCTGTCGTGGGAACAAACTCGCTCGGTACTCATGCATGGATAGCGTGTAAGGGAAAATGCTGGGAAGCGGAACGCAAGATTAGTGGAGCTTGCTGTGAACGACCCGAGAATGATTGGTCCTCCAGACTGTTCTCTACAGCTACAAAATTCGGCGAACCACTTTCCGGCTGTCTTTTCTGCAGCCGTATCATCCCAAGCTCCATTAATCTTGTACGCCCACTTCATTAGCGTTTTCCTCCTACGCGCCATCCGTGCACGAGTAGTAAACAAACTTTTTTTCTAAAACAACTTCATCTTGGAGCAAGTGTAGGTAGCTTATATATCAAAACGTTCGCGGAAGAAAGTGCGCAATTGAACGTTATCAAAATCATGACATTTTTTTTACTTCTGGTTATCAAATTTGAAGTTCATTACTCTAGTAGCAAAAACTTATAGAACGACCTGATATTGCCGCTAATTTACAATCTCCCTACTGGAGGCATGGATAAAAGGCTGCACAGCTGTGAATATTGTAACAACAGGAGGCGAACAATTATTAAGATCCATTGATGCAGAGTGATGTGCAAAACTTTCGCGTCAAAGCGGACTAGAACTCCCACTTCACTCTTTCCGGGGCGCGTGCTCTATCCGTTACAGCTACTGACGCCCATTTTGAACATCGCTCTTTCTACGGTTACAGCGCCTATCTGTCAGCGGCTATCCGTGAACGGCCTGGCCCGGGTAGCCAATCTCGACATTGAACCCAGTCTTATTGATTCAAGATCGGCTACCCAGGCCACGCCGTTCAGTGCTGGCAGCTGACAGATAGATGCGCTGTAACTTAGCAAGAGCGATGTACAGAATGGGCGTCACTAGGGTAAGGGATTGAGCACGCCCTTCCGGAAAGAGTGAGAAGAGGGTTCTAGTCCACCAGACGCGAAAGTTTTTCACATCACTCCACATCAATGGGTATTATATTTGGAACATCTTACCAGCGCTAGAAGCGGTTAAATAAAATGAACTTTGATTATTATGATCTACAGTACGAATGAAAATAAGTCTCTTAGCAAACCTTGCTCCACTTCAACAGCGACACCGGAATGATGGACGAAGGGATTGCAATAGGGTGGCTTGCATTTGATCGGTTCATAGCCATACGGTACTCTACCGACCACCAGCTCCTTGGCATTTTCTGGAATGATCACAAACAAGACTCTGTCTATCCAACTCTAAAGAGAACTAGTAGTCCCAGGAATCTATCACTGGTAAGCAAGACCACGTTGAAAAACCATCAACGAGTCTGACAAAATGCCATTCTGCAAGAAATCCTTCTATTTGTTATTCATAGGTCGTAATTTTCATAAACACACGACTTTATTACAATTTTTAAGGCTAGGTGTACACTTTATTGTACACTGTCCTTACCATGGTTATCTCGCTGGACATAGATTTCTTATTTTACTTCAAGTAGTCATTTTACGGCTGAAAAATTTGCGATTCTAACATCGAGTTCCGTTACTGAAAGAACATTCCTTGTACGCTGGAGTAACGTAGAAAATATCAAATTTTGCCCGTGGGAGTATAAAGTGGTTTGCATCCATGTCTGCTTGGTTTTTTCGCCAAACGCAGTTTTTTTTTATCGTAGTAACAGCGCCATATAACGATTTTAGAACTCGAATTCCGTTTCGGACCCGACAAGACTCATACTATCGAATGGCTTCTGAAATTCCAATGAAAAGTCATCCATTGACCTTATTCATGAGATCGAAGTAAATTGAGAGTGATATTTGATTCTATATTGATATCAAAACAAAAAAAGGGTCCCCTTACCAGGTCAAATGCACTGCTAAAATCGCTGAGATTTAAGCTTTCTATCACTTACATGAAGTTAAGAAATTTTTCTCCAAAGAAAAATGCTTCGTCGCGAGAGTGATATGCATGGAGTAGTTGAACTAGTTAAATTTGAAGTGCATTTGACTGAACCTTTGCGGTCTAGTTTGGAGAAATATCTACCATAATTGATGATTTCAATGAACCACTTACTTCTCGCTGCTCGAAATCAGGGTTCTGACCGAGTAGTGCTAGTGTTTCCGGTTTAATTCCCAGCTTATTAGTGGGTCTAGTCTGGTAGCCAGCTTTTGCATCAATATTGATGTGACCGAAGTAGAGAGTACCATCCATATCGAAATTGCCCCATCCAGGCACTGGGATATTCAGATCTCCAGCAAGTGACTAAAAAGTAAGTTGCCCATTTCCTAATTAATTCTTTTTGTAAATCTTTGTAAAACTGTACTAAATATACGTTTCAGTAATGGCTATTGAACAGAATAAAAATTAGTGAACTTTCAAAAGTGGCAGGAATGCTTGTGAGAAAAATTCTCAAGTCTGACCAATTCCAGTCACGGTTCATTTATCCATTTCTTAATATCCTTTGCTGAATTTCATTTCAAGTAAGATTATTCTTAACAAATTTTCATTATAAAAGTGACATGTTTATCAATAGATGAACGCTGATTGACCTTTTCGCGTCGTCAGAAGACAAGATAATGGCCGCCTTGAACTTTGAATCAACGTATCCCTTTTCATAGTAGCTTTCACTGATTGGAAGAAAAAATTAGAAATACAAGCTTCTTTCTTTACTCTACAGTTGTTTCAATATACCAGCGTGAAGCTGTATTTTTTCGTAAAACAAACGTAATCTTTATTTTTATTTCATTGAAAATTTCATGACTTTACAATGCTTCGTCAGTTTTGAAAAATATTTATTTTACACATATGTGAAACTGAGGTGATTTTTATAAGAAGATCCTAAGTTATCAGAGTGATAGAGAAGAGTCTCTTCTATAAATCTGTAGACTATTGAATTTCTGATATACTACGGTAACCGAGAGATTATCATCATTTATCGAAAATGTAATATCGCTGCGAAGCAGAAAATGATGAATGCTGTTAACGTTCTCCTACCACTTTATTTGCCGGATTGATCTCGATTCCAGTGTTGAATTGATCTGTGAATGGAAATAATGGAAAGTTATCAGCAGTGACCAATGCAGGGAATTGTGCTAGTGGGCCACGTAGTGGTACAACAAGCGGTTCCTCCCCTCCATACCTCTGACAGTGAACTGAAAATTAGAAGCGCTTACTTTGTCAAAAAAGCTGGAATGTGTTTTACCGAACTTTTTAGACGTCATTCACGATATTATACGGCTTCAGTTTTACCTTTGGTCTTTCACCATTTATTTTGATACTAGTAAACTAATATGATAATAACTTGTGTTTTTGTTCAAACTGCTTTAGTCTCACCAATTTGAGTTAGTATCTAGAGCAGAAAAAATAGAGAGTCCTTTATCTCTGCGTCTGTTTGAGCATGATTCCCATTTTTTTTGTGATCTTTAAGAGCGACATAGTTGCAATTTGTGCCTCAGATAACACAATCACATCACTTTCATACAAATTTATGAACCGCCTTACCTAAGGAGCTTCTTGTGTACTCATTATTCGTAAAAAGAGGAGGAAAAAATAGATGTAAGTAAGAGGATTGAAATAAAAATAGCTCGAAACTTTTACCGTTGGTAAGAAGAACTAGTAGAAACTACAGGCGACGTGAAACGCATTTGGGTTTCATTTCATCGGTGAGTGCGGATTGATCACCGCTCCGATCGTCTCAGCCTTATTTGCCCCAAAAAGAGAATTGATGCGCTTTATCGGAGAAGTTGAGATGCAGCAGAATCGCACACGATTTCGAATGTAAACCATTCAATGTTGATGTCGATCTCATTGGAATGCGCCCTAACACCATATCTTTGCTCGGGTTTCGGATTTGATTCGACAAACTGAAGTGTACCTTTAGTTGACAAGATACTTTTCGTCTCGGGTAGGTTGAACATCAAATAACCTATTGCGCTAAAACAGCACAAGCCAATGACACATCTGTGGCGGCCGCATGAAGACCACTACTGCATCCACTCAAAAGCTCTAAAATGAGTTGTACAATGTCTCCTTACATTTTAATTTGATCGACAAATTTGAAGAATAAGGGAGTTTTTGCTTTCTCTACACGAGTGCGATTAGAAAGATTTCCAGCTATATGTGCTGAGCAAAATGAAGAGTGCATGTAATGTATATAATGCTTCTAATTTCTTGATCTTTATCAAATTAAAGCACGTAGAAGCAAGAGGTACCTGAACGATGGATGCAGGAAACGATCGGTGTGCAAGAAATGCTGGAGTACACACAATGTCGTGAAAAAGAAAGTCTTGTAAAATGAACTAACTAAGCAAACACTGATAAACAATTATTTTAGTTCTGGTGTTGTAATATTGTTCTGCATAATAACAATGTCAAGGATACGGGAAGCGCAGTGGTTGCAAATGTTCTTCAATATTACAGCATGCTTTAACCTCCCACAAAGCAAAAAGGCCTGTATTCGGAATGCGTAATAATAATAATTCGGAATTGTTATTAGAGTTTTCTGAAATCCTGCCTCCACATTGATGGGAGTTTTCTTGTGGTGGAAGCCCTAAAATTGAGAAAAAATACAGGCATTCCAGGACTCCAAGAACAGTCTACAACACCAACACTTAACTCTTTCGCAGTAGCCGTTGGATTCCAGCAGGCCGTTGCGACTCG
Source organism: Parelaphostrongylus tenuis (assembly GCA_019055375.1). Taxonomy (NCBI): domain Eukaryota; kingdom Metazoa; phylum Nematoda; class Chromadorea; order Rhabditida; family Metastrongylidae; genus Parelaphostrongylus; species Parelaphostrongylus tenuis. The sequence continues at coordinate 29,447 of JAHQIW010006595.1, forward strand.
GGAAAGCACCCGATTTTCGTTGTCTCAAGAATGATTATTTGGCATATGAAATTTGAGCGGTGGTCTTAAGAAAACACTCGAAAAGAAGGTTATGATATGAAAAGCACTCACTCATGACGCTCTCACACTTTTCCCGTAAAAAAGTGAGTCGTTTGAGTTGTGCAGAGGATACTAGTATAGCCATCTTTCGTAGTAATCAAAATCAGAGAACAACGAATAGTTCTCTAGCAAGAAAAGTGATGGCAGAGCAGTGGCATCGGTGGCGTAGTGATAGCATGCCTCTGGTATGTGAACGATTGAACTCTCAACTGTGGTCAGAATTTTGCACATCACTCGGTGACTTTGGTTATATAATTATAACGGATAGCTTGTCAAAAATAATACTTCATTCTAGATTCAATGTGAATTTATCGCTGGCTCTTGCCAATTTTCGATTATCAGCGTACTTCCTGAATTGGTAACCCTATGAAATTCTAAAACGAGCTTTGTTCTATCTTTCATGCATGTCAATGTTTCTATAGAGGAGCCTACTATGCTATAATTTGAGATTGTCGTAGCGACTTTTATTACTGTATATGCACACTAATTTGGGCGGTGTACGTTTATTCATTGAATGCCCTCACTCTAACTTCTTGTAGCACATCGTCATGTTCCCAGCTCTTCAAATGAATTTAGTGTCACCATATGCAGGTGATGTTGTAGGCCCATCAATACATGAGCAGCAAAGGTCCCGTGGCTTGCCATCTGCTTCCAGCAAATATTTTTATACAGTGATCCTAAAAACTTCGTGCAAGAAGAGTTACATCTTTGCGCACTATTGTAAGCTGCTAATGGCTAATTTACAAGGTGACGCTCTTCTGAACAGATGTCTAGAGTGAAAGGTCTTGTCAAAGGAAGATAGGACTGGGCAATCCTTGAACGCTCACTAAGGAAACAGTGTTGATAGGAAGATTAATGGTGAAGTCGATAACAGTATGGAAGGCAATGGAATTGCTTCACAGACGATACGTGTAGAGTGGGTAATCAGCAAGTGATCAATGAAGTGCCGCCACCGAACCCTACCTATAATGGAGTTGATTGTGAAGCACGCATCTATTCTTTGGCTATCAAGGGATTGCTAAGGAGTAAAAACTGTAATCGAAAAGATAAAAATTCTATTATATGTCTGAAGTGGAGATTTTATGCAGGAAAGGGAAACAGTTGACCGGTGCTGATGTATAAAAAGCAAATTGCTCTTGACTGTTTCTGACTGTAGAATTTGTTAGTGTCAAGTGAAAATTTTAAGTGGAATGTTTAAGACCACAGTAAGATTTAAAATATAGGCCAGGAATACAGATTTTTTACCAAAGATACTCTAGATAATGATGAATGCGCGCTTTCTACGGCAGTCCGGCTGCATACTATTGGGCTGTCTCATAATTTCTCCCACATAATGGTTGAGTACCCCTCCATTTTATATCGGGTTACTGCTAGAAGGTTGTAGTATATTTGAGAATGTTTTAGTACCTTTAGCCAGGAGTGTATACAAGACACGCGCCGCAGAATGATTTAATGAGAATCAAACTGGATCATCATCAGACGGTTGATTATGTTTTATGAAAGAAAGTTGGAAACCAGGCTAAGGAAGACGGCCGTGAGGATTAACACTACTTTTGAGCCAGGCACTACTACCAGTCGAACTGTATGCTACTGGTTCAAGCGCTTCTGTGAACGGGCCGTCAAAGTCAACCTGACTCTGGTTGGCCAAGCAGTTCAGATGAAGACGCTCTGTGCCACGGGCTGAGACTGCATCTGGATGGTAACACCAGGGAGATGGAGCAGATACTTGATTACGGCCTTAGCACCATCGCTCGCCATTTAAATGGAATGGGCCACCGCAAGTGATATCTTGAAGGGCACTTTATGTATTGACCAGTTACGACCGTGCTGCACGCGTGACCACATGCAAAGGTCTTCTGCCATAACCTCACAAGCAGTTTCCTAAGTCGATCATAATTGAAGATTGATCGCGGTCTATTACGAGGACACACGATCCACGTTCTCTGATTCCCTAATGGCAAATAACCGTTAGTTCAATCGATCCATAAATCCTTTCTTTGGAAAATTATATTTTCGATTTTTTGGGGATTGGCTGTTAAGAGTGGCTTGACAACAAGCAGACAGTCATACCGACGTGTACGTGAAACAGCTCAAGTTCACCGCAAAAGTGCGGGTGGAAGTGTTCGAAATGGCTCAGTGTTGTCTTTCGCCGCTACCCCGCTCCACCTCACATCGCAAAGTCGGCGCATTATATTTTGGACAACTGGGCTGGACCATGGTACCACACCCACCACATATCTCCGAAGTGCTTCATAGGATGATCTTTTCTTCCGCAGCGTAGAGGAGCTATGCGGGAAAGAAATCCAAAGACTATAACCAAATTAAAAGTAACCCGGCTTCCTTGATCGCCAGCCAGATCCTTTCGTGGAGGAAGGCATTCAGTCCTTGCCCAACAAATAATTGCATATCATCAATCAGGGTGGGCGATTGTATTGCTAATTAATTTGTCTTTTTTTCCGAAATAATAGCGTTATTTCAACGAAAATGTCGAGATACAAGAGAAATTTTGGGACAAAGTATAAATACCTTTGTTTAAGTTTCTTCCAAATGCATACATAGTAGAATATGTGTTTCCGACTTCCGGCTTACAAAATAATGATAAATGTTCTCCATCTCCTTGGTGCTAGAAACCACATGCAGTCTCAACTCGTGACGCAGAGCGTCTTCGTCTGAACTGCTTAACCAACCAGAATGGGGTTTAGTTTGACGGCTTGTTTTTGCTTTCGAAGAAGCGCTTTGAACCAGTGACTTACAGTTCGATTGGTAGTAGTGCCTGGTCCAAACGCAGTGTTATTCTAACGGCTGTCTTCCTTAGCCTGATTTCCAACTTTCATTAATTAGGAATATTCGAGCTTCTGACGCTGATCCATTTTGATTCTCAATAAGTCATTCTGCGACGCGTGTCCTTTATACACTCCTGATAGCTGTACTGGCTCATTCTCAAATATACCGCGATCTTTTAGCAGCAACTCGATTAAAATAGAAAGAAGCTCAAACATTGTATAAAAGAAATTGTGGGTTCCTAGGCCTATATTCTACATCTTACTAAGGTTTCTAACTTCTGCTTAAAACTTCCGCTTGGCACTAACAATTTATACAGTCAGAACCAATCAGCAACAGCTTGCTTTCACACATTAGCACCGGTCAACAATTCCTCTTTCCTGCATAAAATATCTACCTTTTGACATATAATAAATTTTTTATCTCTTCGAATGTGGTTTTCACTCTATAGCCTTCCTTTGCTATACAAAATTGATTGAGTTTCACGTTCAACTTCATTAGACGTAGGGTATGGGTGACAGCACTTCGTCACATGCTGCTTATCCACTCTACACCTGTCGTCTGTGGGCCACGTGCATTGCCTTCCATGCTGTTCGTCACTGTTAATTTGATTTATGTTATAATAATTTAATTATAAATCGTCACTGCTTCTCAGTAAGCGTCAAGGTTTTCCCAGTCCTATATGACAAACATGACAAGTCATTCACTCGAAATATTTGTTCAGAAAGCCTCACTTGTAACTTACACTATTAACAGCTTACAATAGTGTGCAAGAATGTGACCCTTCATGCACGAAGCTCTTGGGATCACTGTACGAAAATGTTTGCCGGAAAGCAGATGGCAAGCCGGCGAGCTACGAAACTTTTGATTTCCATGTACTGATGGGCACTAAACCATCCTTGGTGCAGGCAGCTCAGCAAGGAAAATTGTTGAGAGCAAACATTGTTTGGAGACACGTGTAATGAAAAGTGTGAACGCGTATTTGAGAAAATCCAAAGAACGGCCCATGGGTGCGTTTCACGCCGAAAATGCTAGAAAAAGGGCAACATAAAATTTTAATACTCTTTCTGTCCCTCGGTCATATGCGACCCATTAAGAAACTCTGACATGAGACGTGGACGAATGAAAAATGTACTTGTGGGTGCTGGACTTGCTCAACAGCTCACATTATTACAGATGATGATCATTTATTGTGCATATGTGATGTTATGAGACAATCGATAATATTCAAGGTGACCGGTTACCACGACGTTTTTTACTTTTCGATTTGAATCCCGGTGGTTCAACTGGTCCTAAACCGTGACCATAGGTGATGAGAAGTGGATCTGTACCAACGTTGACTGCGCCTAAAAAGTAGCAATTTTTCCAATTTTGTACTTAGGACACTACGTGAGAGCTCATACGAGGCGATGTAGAACTAATGGACTTCTCAAAAATTAACTCTTATTTTTTATTTATTTTATTTTCTGAGATTTCATAAGTTCTACTATTAGAGCAATAAACACCAAACTTTTTAACAAGAAGTAGTCAAAATTACATGACTTTTGTATCGTACAATTGCGCATTTTCTCGCGAATATTTAGTATACAACTTGCCTACACTTCAAGATGGAGCTATCGAGGGAAGAAATTCGCTCGCTGTTCGTGCACGAATGGCTCGTAGGAAAAATGCTAATGAACGTCGCATAAGATTTATGGAGCTTGGGACGATGACACGATTGCCTCCAAATTGTGCTCTTAGTTTGAACATCGCGACCCACTTCCTTAGCCCTTTTTTGTGCAACCGAATCATCGCTCCAAGCTCCAATAATCTTGCGTGCCGCTTCACTAGCATTTTCCTCCACGCGCCATTCTTGCATGCATAGCAAGCGAATTTGTTTTCACGGCAGCTCCATTTCAAATCAAATATAGATAAGTTGTTTACTGAAATGTTCGCAAGAAAATGAGCTCTTGAACGATACCAAATTATGCAATTTCAACTACTTCTAGTTAATAAATTTGTATATAACGACCTAATGATTTTTGTGAAGCTCTTAACATATAATTATCCCATTTTACACCCTCAAATATCATCACATAACGAAATGGAGACAAAAGGACACACAGAGATTTGTCCTGCAAATCGTAATAGTGTCTCACGATATATCGTTCATGCTTACAACTACCGCTCTTTCGTAGGGAACTTGTGAACTTCAATTTTCCTCAGACTTTTCGAGGAACTTAGTTCTAATCACATTCAAACTTTGAGAGGACATCGTATGAAGATAATCTATGTCATATATGTTCAATCGAATAGTTTTTTCTATCAAATCACAGAGATTTATAGTTGACAGATCTACATGTGTTCAGATAATATTATCGATATTTGTCGATCAACAAGTTTTGTCGTCAAGGAAAATGTTATTTAAAGTTACTCATAACTGGATAAACCATTGATTGCTGTGTGGTTTTTAGATCTCATACTAATACTGTTGAAAAGGATGTGTTCTATCGTTCTATCTGTGCCAGCCTCATTTTTCTTTCAAACTTTCACTATGAGCTGTGAAAAACCGCTGTGATGTCAAGCGA
>JAHQIW010006596.1:0-32745 GCA_019055375.1 Parelaphostrongylus tenuis
GTTCATGATTATAATATCGAGTTTAGGCAAACGTCATAACCGATTTGAGCGCGCTTACTTGGCGCCGAAATCAAGGGGTTATGCGTGTTACCCCCACCCCCCTCCCACTCACTAATTTAGGGTATAGCCGATTTTTCACCTCGCACCGTTCTGACTCCCCGAACTCCATAGCTGTCCTCAAGTTAATCGGAAGGGGAATCTTGGTTCTAACTGCAAGATACTTGTAAGTGTATGATACTAACGCTTCGCCCCATCCCCCCTTGTCGCGAAGTCAAGTATTCCCGACACACAATAGTCCGTCAACAAGCAAGCATGTCACGCCGTAATTAACTGGCACCTCGGCATAAAAGACGATCCTCGATTGTAGGGCCTTTTCGGCCGTCTGTGACTTAAACGGCTCACGCCACTCTCTCGCCTCAAAATTAAGAAGGACCGGACTTCAACACGCTCTACAGCAATCCCACTTTCTTCGCCCCTTTGTGTCCCCGCGGACCCTCCTGTTCCTCATGTCGTCCAGATGACAAGTGCCCATGTTTCACCATCAATGTCTACACGGCACTCTCTCAAACGTGCGCTATGGGTGCTGCGCTCCACCATGCTCACCGGGGCCTCGCTTAATTTTGTAGCCGTCTAATCGCCTATAGACTTTGCGTGCCCATCGTACATAAAAGCGATGGCCAATACCAGCACCTGGGAAAAGATATTCAATGGAACGTGTGTTGTGATGCCCGTACATATCCTACCATCCTGCTTGTGGCCCGTTTCGCTGGTCGCCTGGGCGTCCCGCGTCACTTCACGTATTACATTTCTGTCAGGCTTTGCTCAATTTATTCGGCAGTTTTCGTCCTCTGCCCAGTCCGTAAATCTCTGGGAATATAGCGGTGACGAATCGGATACTCAGATAGGCCGTGGCAGGCGCCCGTCTATAGTGTGATTGTTTCGCTCGTTGCCCGTGTCCCATGATATAGGTGGGGTGCCTACTTCCCCTTGAGGGTTCTTCTTGTTTTGGGGTAGTTTACCTCAGGAAAGAGACGCTCCGTGCCTCACCCGCATTTAACATTGAACTTGTGATCCTCCCATCTCCATTGAAGAAAATATCCGAATCTTTGTATAGAAATAAAACTTGCCTGGCCAATTACAAGTCTTTGGACCTCAGGCAATGAAATGGTGTCATAACTATATAATCAATAAATCTGACCGACTTGCAAGCCTTTGAACCTCAGGCGGAAGTTGCATCCGCCTCCCATTCCATCCGTGGATGCATGCTAACTTAATTATCGAGGCTCCTGTCCCGCTATCACTTTTCTACGCGTATGAAAGGTAGAGGCGCAAGTTAAACTTTCGCCCGAGGTCACAGTTTTGCATATCACTCGACACTATTGGTTATAAAGCTAGACATGACTTATGACGTCAATCAATCCTGAGAGATATTCTATGCATCAGCCTCCAATTTTGAGCTTTATTCAAGGTAATTGAATGCAACCTAACATTTACAATGATTTGCGGGGGTTACCGATGTATGAAGTCAGTGATGCTAACCTACCAGACAAGTCTGCGACTATGTCACCGACCTCGGTGAGATGTAAGGCTTCGTGAACTTTGAGTATGAAATCGAACTATCAGCCTTTGATCAATTGATCATGTGTGTTTTAGAGCGCCTTTAACCGCTGCGCTACATGCGCCTATTTGATGTGTTGGCTTTTAATTTCTTCAAAATGAGTCTGCTGTGCGTAACAACAGTCTATCACTCCACAATCAATAAGTAAGCGAAACAGTTTTTTGGCTGGAAGATAAAGTCCTATTAATATCACTTCTAGATGGCAATGATAATGAGACCACTTATTGACCATCTCAGAGTTTATGAATGGTGTGTGTCGAAATGCTATGTGCAAAGGAGTTCACTCCCGAGCAGAGTCATCCACACTACGAATTTTATTGAGGACGTCACAGTCCGTAAACCTTGTTGAGGGCTGACAAATGTCCAAACGAGAGCTATGTAAGCTGACTATGATTCATTTTTCTTGTAACTGGAAGTTAGGAGTACTTTACCGAAATTTAACACGTTGGATGCCGAGCTGATTTCTTGCGCTGTAGGCGGCGAGAACACGCGACGAGCACAGGGAGTTACAGGACAATGTGCTGATTCTAGTGAAATTCAAATTTTTCTTGTCGCTAAGGTACTCTAATAACCAGTAAGAGAGACTATGATAGAAAAGGCTTCAGTAAGGCTATACTCGGTTGAAAAATGCCAAAATAATCATAGAACAACGGACTGATATTCAAAATGAGACTGCACATTGAGATATTATGCTATTCCACCATTAATTCGAAAAAACTTTCTAAGACTAATGGATTTTGAGATTTCAGACTTCCATGGAGTTGTAGAAGAGAATTTTTGCTATTGTATTGTAGAGAAAACTTTTTATAAATCATTTCAGTTTTTGATATGATCATCGAATCTTCGCTAAAACCTAGAGCTAATGCAGATCCTTTTTCCAAAACGTCATTTTTTGAAGGAGAAAGGCAGATGTTCACAATAAGATTATATTTCGTTTTTTTGTTGAATAATCTTATATTTTCTTATTCATATTACACTGATGTTGTCATTCAATACCTATGTGAAAAGCAGTTCACCTCTTATTATAACAGATAACCGCTACATAATCAATATTCAATGTAATATTTTGAAACAATCTAATATGCTATCATTTTCTACTTCCAAAATCAAATATTACGCCATAAATTTTCCACTTTTGATATGATCTTAATATATATATATATATATATATATTATATATATATATATATATATCAAAGTCATCATTGTGATCAAGAATACTTCACAATGAAAACTTTGCCAAAAAATGTCGCACACTGCATTGATGCCACTCCAGAGATAGCTCTTTGCAAATTTCAATCATCATTTTATCTCAGGAGTTTGTACCTTCGTAAGAAATAGAATGGAATTTGTTCTATCCGTCTATAGCTCCAATCATTTCAATTCGTACACTGCGCTTTGAATCTTATCGTGGCCCTTGTCATTGGACATGGAGCACAAATTCGAGTGTTTTATGCATCTTTTATACTTATATGCAACTTCCTATTGAGGAATAGGAGTTTCCTGAAACAATAAAGCGTCTTTCTTCACTAAAATAGGATTATAGAAGCCCCTCTAGCTATACTCAACCCTTTTTCAGGAACAAAATTTGCTTATAATCGAGTTTCATATGAAAAAAATTAAGCTCTCGGTGTTGGTGAATGTCTGAAGGACTCGCCATGCATTCGTCTTCAGTTTTAGCTTCTTTTGGGGTGCTTGAATGCATATATGGTTTCTAAAATGGCTGTCGGTGGCCTACCGCTGTATTGAATCAGTGTTGCTTTATCTTCCCAGACAGCTATGGTACCGATCACCTGTAACCACTAGGGCCACATGCGATCCTTACTCCTACTTCTACTACATATTACTTCCTACCATACAAAATTTGAGTTTCACTAAATGATACCATAAAACTCGGTGGTAGATTGAGCCATGGACTAAGTACTCTAGAAACAAAACGTAATCTTCTCTTTAATGCGAGCACTTAGCATTGCAGTCCTGGCGTACCAACCTCGCTTAGGCTTTGAAACATTTTTTTTTGAAATTATATTGAAGTTCTTACACAAAGCAGGCTCGGTATGGAAATTAGCACTTCCCAAATTATCGAAGTCTAGTGAAAGAGCTTAGTTGGGCAAAAAGAGAAGGAACGCGTACTCATTCCACAGAGCGGTTACTGCATTCAACAGAATTATTTTAATGAAAAGTGAATACACCCAATGAGGTAGAGTGATGTGCAAAACTCTTAGAAGAGGCGGCTCGAACCCGTAATTCATCCCCATCCAAGGCGCATGCTTTGACCTGTCACACTAATCAAAGCCTGTTTTGCCACTACTCTTTGGAAAAGTGGATATTTTAAGAGGAACTTTGTGTTTCTTCACTAAAAATACGTTTTTATAGGTCTTTTCAATAATACTTCAATTTTTTTACCGACAAAGTTCGCTTAGAATCAAATACTATTATTTGAAACCTTAGAAATTCGCGGTGAGGTTAAAAACGCTTTTCTAGAGCAAAAAGTTTTTTGTTACGAGAATATACTACGGAGGTCCCTTCACAAACTAGGCTCAGCACTAAAATCTTCCAGCTAACGAGCTGCTGAACTATTACTAATTGTCCTATATAAAATGAGATGGCGAACACATTTCACACAATGGGATTGCATTCCATTCATTCAATTCGTAAGAAATAGTGGAAAACTTTTAAGAAAGATGGGCGGCTATTTTCACTAAAAATACGTTTTCATAAGTCCTTCAAGTTATACTTTATTTTTCTGTAACGACAAATTTGGCTAGCGTCAACATTTCATTCAATGGTATCAAAATTACGCAAATGGACTGCTGATGCAAAACGTAGTATGAAGGGCGAACTATAAACCAATCTTAGTATCAAAATCAGCATTTCTCAAGTTCTCGAACGACCACAGAAACATGGATGAAATAACGAAACAAATGCAAACAAATCTTATAGAACAGTCGGAAAAATGTTTGTTAGTAAAAAGATGTGATTTTTCTTGTTGGAAAACATAAGATATCTCGACATATGGGTGTTCTTCAACTGAAAATAACCAAAACAAAAGCTTTGATAATATCGTCATCAAACATATATTCGCCAGATACTTCCCACATTTCTATCGCTACATGTGCGAGCGTCGTAGAAAATCCTGGCACGCGAATTGACCATGGTACTAAGTATGCCATACGGTTCCCAACGGATTAAATATCCATCGTTGTCTTGTAGACATGCACAGCCCAATCAGTCGCTTACATGTAGGACGTGGATGAATGTGGGTTTTCATATCTATATATATTATATTATTCATATCTATATATTTCATATATTTATTATATTATATATATTTTATATTTATTTATTTATATATATTTCATATTCACATTACATATTCATATTACTATATTTATATATTCATATATATATATATATATATATATTATATTATTGGGCTGACAGGAATTTTTTCGAATCGTTCGTTCTTATATCAACTTTTCGTTTCGAGCATTTTTTAAAGTTTACGCTCAAGTTTCAATATTTTGGGAAACCATTCTTTGAGCCACGCTTTGTGGTCAGTTATAGGGCAAACTCAAAGAGCCCGATACACGTGTTTCGACCATGGCCAGTCTTACCAGTCGGGCGGTACCCTTCGTCTTTTGTCAAACCTCTCAGGGTCACATATACTAAGAGTAGGCGACAGCGAACATTTTACATCGTCCATTAGTTGAATTATTACTGAGTGGGCAATGTTGTGCACTTGATCGTTTCGTTTTTGTTAATATTTCTCACGGATTTGAGTTTCTGCGTTTACTAATGTTTAGAGCAGCTGCAGCTATTTTGTTATATAACACCCATATATTTGTTATAAGATGAAATTGTACCGAGAGCGAAATAGATTGTTTGATGCTACACGAGTATAATTGCGGGCCAAGGCAGCACTCGAATCCAAATAATTAATAATCAACAAAAACGAAAAAGTCCGTAAAATTTCTTGCCAAGTCAATAGTTTCAATGAGTTGACGACAGCAGATGAGTTGTTTATGGAAATAAGTATGACAACGACAACTTTGGTACAGAATACAAACACTATCGTTCTCACTTTGGAGTGACGTAGGCACTCTCATTTGGAGACGAAACAAATTACGAAAGTGAAAAGCCATCTACACTTCTAATCTAACACTGCTGCCACTGCCATTAGTGGAAATACGAAAAACACAGCACTTTTTTTGATGGAAACTTTAGTCTCACCTTCTCATGTACGACGTTATTATTAGCCCGAAATGAAAGTTCAAACTTAAATAAAGTTTGAAAACATTGAAAAATGCACCACTGTTGGTTTTGATAGGCCATGGACCTGGTGAGTCCACTAGCCGGACAAGTAACGTCATGATTCATGGGTTTGATTACGTGAATACTACTAATCTTCCGTTTAGTGAACTTCTTTAGAAATAATCACTACAAAAAGCATCTTGAATAATGCCGACGATAGGAACAATGTCATTGAAGCGCAAAAATAATCGAAAGAGTGAAATCTGCGTGACGATCTCTCGAAGAATGGCGAAAAACTGACAAGCGACCAACATTGCCTCGACAATCAGAAGAGCGTCCGAGCGTTATTATAGAAGAGAAAGAAACTAAGTCGTCTCGGACGCTTCTCTCACTCTGCTGCTCCCAATTTTCGCAGTTGTTCCTCGTAGACGTCGGTACTACTTGCTCGTCGTCGAACTGCCGATTCCACAGCAATTAATGCATAATCTTCCCGATATTAACTTTGGCTTTAGTTGCCCTGGTTGAACCGGCGACCATGCCAATGGCAGCCAGTAGGCATCGCGCATGTTTTTCTCATACTAAACTCAAGACTAATCTCCACTGATGAACAGCATGAGATTGTCCTGCCTGTGCGGTTGTAGCAGATGGTTTTCACAGATTGTCACGCGTGCGTCGTGGTCAGTCAATGCTTCAGGTATCCATCGAAACATTACTTTGAGATGACCCATTCATTTGAATGGCGAGCGATGGTGCTTCAGCCGTTCCCAAATATCCACTCCAAATCCCTCGTACTAGCACTCGGATGCCTTTCCAGCTCGTGGCTTACAGCGTTTTGACCATATGTGACTGTGCCCCGTGGGTGAGGTTGACTTTAACTTCTCGATCGTCTTTGCGAAACGTTTGAGTCAGTGGCTCGTAGTTTATTTAGTAGTGTCTGACCTAAGCACCTGCTAAATTTTCCAACAGTCTTCCGTGTAGTGGTTTCCAACTCATATTCGTAAATAAGGCGCAGCGGCCCTCCTCTACTCTCCTTGGGTAAAGCTATTAGCACATTCTTCAGAATCCACAGCCTTTTGACAATAACTAAGCTTTCAGTTCTTTTTATGCAGCCGTTTCTTAGAGGTGGTAAAATGTTGCAACCCAATGATGTTGAGTGATATGCAAAATTGGAGGCCACACGGGACGCAAACCTACATTTCACCCTTTTTGGAACAGCGTGCCTAACCAATCACATTACCGACGCCTGTTTTTCCACAATTCTTTCTACGCTACATAACATCAATCTATCATCAACCAACCGTCAACAGTTTGCTCTGGTAGTCGATATTGACACCGGACTCAGTCACGCTGACCAACATTGGATACATATGTGATCGGCATGAACTCTTCTATTTAAGCACTTTTTTAGCGGTGGTATGATGTTACAGTTATATCCGATCATGTTGAGTGATGTTCAAAAGTTTGAAGTCAGTCAGAACTCGAACCATCATTTCACCTTATCCGTGGGCACGTGCATAACCAACTGCGCTACTGAGACCTGTTTTGTCACCACTCTTTCAAATAACAAAGAAACTGAAGGAAATATTAGTGCGAAATTAGTAATGGGACAAGCCATTGCGCCAGCGGAAAGGGACCACTTTACATCTGTATGAAAGAGCACCCATATGGGAAGACTAGAGTTAAATCAAGTACCGCACAGGATGCAAACACATGACGGGAAGGATGTTGAGGTAGATGTCACCATTTCGGACAGGAACATAAGATCGATCTCAGCTCGTAAGTTTGAAAGCATTTTGTATAAAAGCAAACAAATCAAACATGAAACGCAGAAAGGAGTGCATTAATACTATATTTGTTACGGCACGGTGTAAGACTTGTTGGAGAGGAAAGTGCATTGGCAGTCCATATGATCTCTGCACAGTAGACTTTGCTCGGACAGCTGAGTAAAAGACATAAAAGCCGTGAATAGGCTGAAAGTCGTTCTGTTCTTGTCACGACTGAAATCTAGGTTTGATAAATTTTTTTCTTGAGTCATAGACGTGTTTTAAGTGACTAGGTTATGGGCGACCTGATCTTTCTAGGCTCTAAGAAAGGCGAAAACCGCCGAAACATTAGTGGTCAGAATAAACTATACCTTAAGACTTCGTGTCTGGCAAAAGGACAAAAAACAACAGGAAAATAAAGAAGCATATCTGATGAAAATTATAGGGGAAATATTCTTTACTGTGCAGTTTCTCAGATCTCCCACTGGACATCGATTAAGAGATATTACAGTACCACACTAACAATTATATTAACCTTGTGCAAACTCCAACGTTTGCGCAAATTGCTCCCTTTTTGGTAAGTGGTGCAATGTGCTCAGAGATGGCCGTTTTTTCAAATAAATCAGTGTTCGTACCGACAGATTGAAACTGCTATTAAGGAAGACAGCTGGAAAACTATGAAAAAAATTTTAAAAATTGCACCTATTAGGTATACAGATGGATTTCGAGTCGATATATGCCATACGAAATCTCGTTCTGGATTTTTTTCACATCCAAGAAATATGATGCACCATAAATCAAAGGTTAAGAAAATGAATAAATGAGTGACTAGCAGTCGAATCATGTAATTGAAAAGTCGAAAACAAAGAGAATGTGGGTTGAAGTATTTCGGAAACGTGACAAATAGAAAGAGGCTCTGAAATATATCACTCTCAAAAAATTTTGTTCACAGACAGCCTGGAGCAGCTCTTATTATGAAAATAAGTCATGGAATGAGTAACGCCTATTAATTGATTGAGACAACTAAGTCTTTTCCTTGTGCCCTAAACGAAGAAGTCGGTCAGCCATGTTTGTATCCTTAACCGGATACACCATTGAGGAAAGATGGAAAATTGTGCAACAGTAGAATATAATTGGACATTATGAATGCACCATTACACTTCACGCATGCCACTCAAATCCTGCTATTATTGGTGAGATTATAAAAATGATAATGCACGCATGATCATTGGTCCGATCTAGCATTTTGACCAATCCGGGAATCTCTCATTATCTCTGAGGTAGAAAAAATTGTGCCACATGCGTTAGGGGATGAAAACACTAACGTGATTCAATTAGGTTATCATAAGTCATTATTTAAGGCACTTACGCATTAGTCAGCTCTACGATGCCACCGTAAAAATCGCATATATAGCGAGCACATTCTTAAAGAGTTAGCTAATGTCGAACGGCTTGCCCTTCGGCATTTTACTGCTGCGATTTTTTGAAAGTTGTAAAGTAGTGAAATTTTTATTTATGTTGCCGTTCGCATGTCAGCGACTTTACACCTCATGGTCACGATATCGAAAATGATGTCGGCGAGATATGTCATATGTCCGGGCGGCGGCTGTCGGACTCTTGTCAGCGATTGCATTTCATGGAATGTGAAGCGATCAACAACAAAAAAAAAGAACCACTGCATCCATTCAAGGTTGAAAGTATCTATAATCTCAACTATTCACAGCAGGAAAGATTCTCACGAATTTACCAACCACAGTATTTGGTAGATAAATTTGTGCTGTGGATAGAGAATTAGTAGAAACAAAAGAGGAGGTACAGGCTAATACTTACCAAGTGTAGCCTAAGCAGTATTATAAATTTGCTTTACAAAAGGGTAGCTTTGCCAATCGATTTTTTCGATGATTTTTTCGATTACTTAGCGATAATTAGAGTGACTGAGAGTTTGCAAAACTTCTTGAGGCGCTCACCCTATATTGCTTTTTGTAGATGCCTTATCATATCGGCTATGTTAACATGCATATGCACTACATATTTTCAAAAATATGCTGCTATTTCGAAATTTCACAAGCCAGACCAGAAGGCAAAGTTAGAATCTCAGAATTTCCCATTTTCAGGAGCCATCTGTAACACTAGTGACACCTCGAAAAAAAAATGAGTAGCAGCATATGAATGCGTCGTGGATGAAATTGGAATCGCGGATTGAATATTCGATTTTCGGCTATGTATTCACTGATATCAATGCATCCAAAGCTCACAACTATGGAACATGTTTTTTTTTTGTTTGACATATTTTTTGAGAACTGCTCATTGAGAAACTTGAAGAGATGCTTGAACAAAATACCATGATTCCGGCAAAGAAAGAAAGACTTTGGTTTCTTGATGCCTCGGCAATAGGAAGAGTTTGAAGTGAGTTTTTTACATTGCGGATGAGGGAAATGGCCGCTGAAAGCAGCAGCCGTTAGACTGTTTGGCTCATTCTCAAAGCTAACCGTAATTAGAGTTGGGGGAGAGTAGCAGATTTGAGCCGTATTGGAGTTGAGCAATAATCAGAAGTTATCGTTTGCTCGATACTCAGAAATTTAAGTCAGTCCACCTATATCATCCATTTACAATAGATTCATGGAAACATGCATGCATGGCTAAGCTAGAAAAAGTGTTGATTATATCGAACACGAAATTCTATGCTCTCTCAATAACGTTGTGTTAGAAAAGAACGCTTGGTCACATGAAAAATCGCCATTAATTCCATGCCAACGTTGGCATGCTACATTGATAGTTGGAGAGTTTACTGGGTACTCATAATCATTTCTTAGATCACGATTCTGCCGGTGATGCAGGTGATATTGAGCATTGTCAGCTGTATCTACGCTCTCACTAACCGACCAGCAACTCGAACGAGCAAATTGTACTTTTTGATATAGTCTGTCAAATTGTTTGAAGTCTTACTGAGGTTGTTGCGTCAAAACCATACGCACGGTTCGGCGGTGTCACCCGCTTCATCAGTGGCCCACACCCCATGAACCATACTTTATAGCAGGGATGAAGCGACGTTGTTTACAAAGATGGTACGTAATAATGTGTTTTTTCCAATTCTTTCAATCAATGGTTCATGGCTGATAGTGAATACTAAGAAGTTCATCTCATCGACTGCTTTTAGACCCTATTTTGACAGACTACACTGAATGCTATAGTGAGGTTTAAAAAGAGTAGATGAATGGATTTCTATACAATCACTACCAATTCAGCAACTGAAAAAAATCGTTTACATTATCATGTGCAATCACTATAAACAACGTCTCCCTATCCCTGCCATAAAGTGAGGTTCAATGTAAGGAGCGAGCCATTGATGAAGAGGGTGACACCGCCGAAACGTACGTAGCTAAGACTTTAAAGATTCTAACAGTCTAGATGAATGTCTCTAAGTGAGGTTCAAAAACAGTCGAAGAGATGGACGGCGTTTTTATTTTCAACTTTCATAATAGTGTAACATAAAGTAACAATTCAATCACTACAGCGTTATAACAATATTCATGTTCTGTTAATGATTACTATCAATTCGTTGGCGGCGCCATGGCTGAGTGGTTGTGACGCTCGTCACAACCCGTGTGGAGCCGATGCCCACCCTTGTAGCACTCTCCGGCAATCAACAACGAAAGCCGTATGGAGCGAGCTAGGTTATCTTCGAGCTTGCAGCGAGAAGCGCTCAGTCAGTATTCTACATGGTTCAGGAAGAAGGCGAAAAAGCGAATTAAGTGCTAGAAGTACTGGGAATTTGCATAGTGAAAAGAACACATTGTCAAGAGAGCTTAAGTAAAAAATATTGATTCGTTATAAATTGTTAGTGCGCATTTTTGTGACATAAATAATAAGCAATGCTTGTTTGTCAGATCGTGTAATTTATTCCAAACAATAAATGTGGCTCTCAGCTGATTTGGCAACAAGGATTGTGAATGTGAAACCTTCGCGTTTCTGGTAGGTCAAAGAGAGTTCCCTTTAGTAAACGCACTAGTGAAGCGGGATTGCGTGGAAGCTTCAACTGTCTTGTTCTACTGATAAGAAAGGGAGTGTAGGACGAAGCCAAGAAGTTTCCTAAAACAGTTTGAAAGACCTTTCGATCACTTTGAAACGTCTTTAATTCAAGAGTGAATGTTGTTGCTCACAGAATTACGCTAATCAAGCACTGACGGTTGTATCATGGAAAGTACGGCAAGTGTCTGATAATAATTTTTCAAGCCATGCTTGTGGTCTGTTATGGGCAAACTTATAGACCCCGATACGCGAGTTTCGGCCTCGTCAGTCGGGCAGTATCCTTTGTCTTTGGCCAGTCCTCGCAGGGGAACCCAACCCCTATATAGGAAGGCGCAGACGTACTACCTACACGTCCCATTAAGTGAAAATATCACTGAATGGGCAATGTTGTACATTCGATTGCTGCTGGTTGGTATCATCAAATATATCATACTTTTCGTACCTACAGGCCAAGAAAGATCAAATAAGATTGAAAAGATATAAAGACACAAATTTTATGCTTCTGTCGCATTTGTTTTGATTCGATTTCAAAGCGGAACTGAATTAGATGCTTTCGCGAAATTTCTTCCCGAAAGATTGACTTTCTTGCAAATGCTTTCTTCATTAATGATCATATATGGGCGGATTAGATCTAACATGAAACTGATGAAATTAGACAGCCTATCATTCTTGCTGATGTCATGTGTGAATATGAAGAAAAAAGTATAAATGAGGAGATCACATTCGGTTAACAAGTGTAAGCATTTTAATAACGTAAGCAATGTAAGTCATGTGAAACATCTACGACATCCACTGAAGTGCCCAATACAGAACATTTTTGCAGTGGAGATTGAATATCAAACCAATATTTGTATTTCAGTGAAGATGAAGTCTTCAAAATGCGGATGCTTGAAGCAGGAAAGCAATTGATGGCCCATTTGTCTGCTTGTCTGATATTATCTTTCGGAAAATTATGAACAACTGACAGAAGAACTATTCAAAAATCGATGGGAAATTCTCATCATTTTTTACCCTCGCACAATATTAATAATTACGAAAGTTTCTGATAGCAGAGGGCAGTTATATTTTCATTCTTTGTTCACGATACGCTCATCATCCAGCATGGAAGCTCGGTTGAACAAAGCATCAACCGTTTTCGGAGTTAAAGACAAGAATCTTATTTAGTGTTCTCTTTGCCATTTTTCGACAATGTTTCTAAAAAAATTAAAAGAGTATGGTTGTTCACTTCATTTTCCGGAGAACGCCATCTGAGTATTATTCAGGTCAGAGAGACCAATCGTTTAGTGTCTTTGATATGTCCTCAGCTCTTGAAATTCAGACAATGTATGCAGCGTGAAAAACTTTGACTCGTTTTAATTGATTGTTCTTTCAATCCGTTATAAAAGAAGAGCTGGAATCATTTCATCAAATCATTGTATGATGAGAGATGGTATGAAAAGATTGGGGGGGGGGGGGGTGCGGCAGTCCTTGATTAGACTGATAAATGGGAATATGGTAAGCAACAGGGGTAAAAGGGATTAAGATCAGAAAGCTTTTAGGATATTTTCCCGAAAAGATGAAAGTAGGCAGAACAGATATTTGAAGCACTTTATCGCAAATTTTTTAGCAAAATTCATTCGTCAGCAGCTCTTATAAATGGCAAACGAGCAAAGCAATATAAGCAGCTCAAATTTTTACCTGACTTTTTTTCTCCGGACGATATTGGAACAGTCATTGAGTCGATAGCCTGAAATAGGAGCACCACGCATGTCATTCGTGTGTTCACAATCATCGACTCTAAGTTCACTCGATAGTGCCCGATCCACATGATTTGTAACAAGATTTTTTAAAAATCTGGTACTTTACTTGTTATCACCACCCGTTATCACAGTATTTTTCTTTCGTTGTACGGATCCCAGTACTTGTGCATACAGTTCGTTTTTCGTCTTCTTCTTAAACGGCGTACTTGAGCGAGTTTCCTTGCAATCTCAAGGACAGCTTTGCTCTGGTGTTCCATAGGACGTTGTTGTTGACCGTCGGAGAGAAGTGGGGTGATACTTGGCTCCACACGCGCCGTGACCGACATCATAACCACTCGGCCACGGCGCCTCCAACGAATTGCTCAGTGAAATTGTTTTCTTCTCTTCGAGACTCAGTGCATCGATGCCGCTCACGGCATCAATAAAAGCCTCTTAATTGGCTAACAACGCACAGCAGGTGAAGAACAATTTCTGTGGCTATCATATGGAAGCATATTGAGGTTCGTGTTTTCCCACTTGAAAATAGAGGAGCCAATCTTAGACCTAGTGGGAAGCCAAAATCGAAAATGATTAGAATCTTGCAGATTGACTGTCACTTGGAAAAATAACGGCATCTATCTTTTATCTTGTTTATCGCCACCCGCTTTCACAAGCGCTGTGCGGATTCCTGCACTTCTCGAATTCAAATCGTTTCTTCATATAAGACAGTTAAGAAAGTCTTCGGACTTTTCGCATATGGGTACGACTGTTGCTTCGCCATTGTCCTTCCGTCATGAATGTTATCGAATGAAATCGTTATTGAATGTAATCGAATGGACGAATATGTTGCGATCGTTATTGGTCCAATCGGTCCTCCCTGAAGTCTTCGAAGAAGGTCGTGTTTGAGTGTTCCTTTTTGGAAGCAAAAGTGAACTGTTCTCAGACAAATCTAATAACGATCTGGATATTTCGGAGGGCTGGGAGCCTTGATCTACCTAAGGCGAGGTCGAAACAGTACCAGTGAAAAAATGTGCCAGGTAATTATTTTTGAGCCTTATATGTATTCTGCCATGTGGCACTTATACAGTGCAACACAAGTGTCTCGACCTTGCAGCCTCGTCAGATGCACAGTATCTATTCGTCTAGTCACTCCTACCCCTTACATAGAGGAGTTGACGACGAACGTTTTACACGCATCGATAGGTAATAAAATCACCGAACGGGAAATGATGTACACTCGATTGTTATTGGCTGGTGACCGTGAAATATTATACTCTTCGTTTCCAATATATCTCGTGACCGCGCTCAAATTTCGTAAGTGTAATCTTATAGTATACACCTGTGTAGCATTATGTCTGAAGAGAGTAACTCCTATGTCTTTTATTAGGTTGAGCAAAAAGTTTTGGAAATACTTGGAAGTTTCATCTTCTGCCATCTTCATGTCGTTTTTTATTGATAGTTCTGCATATATTTATCTAGTTCATCAATTTCCGCTCCAAAATGTCTATTGACCAGTATGGTTTGCTTATGTCTGATCTGCCATTATCGTAAAAAAGGTCTAACAATTCTCAAAGCTGTCGAAGAGGTTAATGAGGCGAAGATGCTGCTACGACGACAAAAGCGATGTGGGCAGATGGTTTAAGCGATTCAAAGAAGGCAATTTTGATGTCGAAAATAATGTCCTGTTCTTGCTGGATATCTATTTTGGACGAAAATGTCTTGTAAGCTGCTTTAAACTCTGAACTCTCATCAAGCATTTGTGATCTGGTTGAAAAGCTTGGTGGTTTGCAGCGGACCATTGTCAGCAAGTTGCACCAATTTGACTTCGTCCAAGGTCTCGTTAAGAGCCGCAGGAGCTTTATCCGATTACATCCTCTTTTGATCGATGCAACACTTTCTGAATGGCCGTTGATCTGAGTCATTTGATGAGAGTGAAGAAGCACGTCCTGAGTTTTTCGATTCAGAGGAGCCGGTATGGTACTTCGAGCAAATCCGCAGTCTCGAAGAACGATGGCAGAAAGTGGTGGACAGTGGTGTTCTACACTATGAAGAATAGTCATTGTTGCGCTTGTTATTATGAGGTCTTCTCATAAGTTTTGACATTAGAGCACATGAAAGCACATAAAATTTACTAAACAGAAGTAATTAGAATCGTTCACAACACTATTTATCTAAAGAAAGCACCATTAACCTGAAGACATTTCTGCCACTCCTCAAGGAAAAATACCATTTTGTGCAAAATTGTCTGAGCGTTCTTTGTCACCACATTTCTCCATACTTGTCGCATCATGGCCACTCAGTAAAATCGTTATCACAATTTGCTGCTTTCACGAATGCGATTTGGAGCGTGATGCACAGACTTGTTTCGAGAGCATCAAGCGTTGAAAGGCTCAACGATTTCCGTCCAGACGAACATCGTCTCGGCTCTTTGCTGAGTTTTGCGCCGGCAACACCAACTCAAAAGACTAGCTACGATCTGAACGTTTCACGCAAAGTTGATCGAAAGGCCGCCATAAAATAATTGGAGAGGATCCTACATTGAGTATTGAGGAATTGACCTACTATCAGCACCAGGGTCGCTGAAATCGGGCCCTCTTACGTCGATGTCGCCGCAACCTCATCTTGTTTCAAGACAATGCAAGACTGCGTGTCACGAAATTGACAAAGAGAAAGTTGACCGAACTGGTGTAGGGGTTGCTGGAGCATCCGCCGTACAGTCCTGACTTATCTCTGTCTGACTATCACCTCTTCGAGGCTGGAGTAATTTTGAGCAAGATGAAGTTCCGAGACATCAATCACTTGCGTCGAGGATTGACAACTTTCTTTGAATTCAAGGTTGACGGATTCTACGTGCGCGGTATTGATTTCTTGCCTGAGAAATAGCAGAAAAATGTTCAGATTGATGTCGTGTTCTTCAAATAGTTCACTGAGCGATTTTAATTATTTCAAATCAACAAACTTAGCATTACTTCTGCTATCGACTGCTTTTTTCTAGTAATTTACAGCACCAAAAAGAACGAAGTGATGTCAGCACTTAGCGATCAAGGATGTAGGATCGCTGTATATACAAACTCTATATGACTGTCATTGGCACACCAGCGAAAACATTCGGCTTGCTTATTGACTTCTCATTATAAAGGATAAAGGATAAAGCTCTCGGCGTTGATCAATCCCTGAGGGATGCGCCATGCATTCGACTTCAATTTCTAACTTCGCTTTGAGGTGATTGAATGCATCTTAATTCATGAATGCAATGACTTCTCATTATACTCATAGGAAAATGGGTCTAGCAAGATGATACTATATCGAGAATGCTGCGTAATGGCGCCACTACAGCGAATAAGAAGTCTCTTGTTCTAGAAGAGAGGGATATAGGCATGGATAAAATCACGAATTTTCGTTGCGCTGGCGACATTTTTATCTTTCCAACTACCATCACCGAAGTGGAACTCATGCTGTGTGAACTCAGTGAAGTTAGAAAAAATTGAATTTCGCATAAGTACGACGGGGACGCAGTTCCATGGTGCTAAGGTGAGCAAGCAAATATGGGTGGCTTTTTCTACAACAGGAATCACCTCACATGTGCAATCTGAGAGCTCAAAAAGTATGAAACGCGAAAAAGAGCACAAATTTAGACATGGGAGCGTGAGAATGGATTCATATTCCTAAATCACAAAGGCCGCAGACCAGCTATCATTCCCAGAATTAGTGCCCACCTTTTAAGTCAATAGTTCTCCCAGTATGTTCTGTTATGCAGCAGAAACGTGGGCCGACACCCAACCCGTCAAAACTCTCCATACCACCAAGGAAGCGTTTGAACGATGTTTTCTCAGAATTAATCGTTATTCATAACGGGTAAGAATGCACAACTCGGATTTACTTAGGTTCTGATGGAGACCACCACTACAAGACAATTGCGAGAGAGAACAACTTGAATTCTTGTTGGAGTTCTCACTACCAATGAAAGCTGTCATCCAGGTTCAAGGATAAACAAGTTGCTTAATGAAATTGCAAGCTTATTCTTAAAGGCTGTTCAAGGCCAAACGCTTCACTCTTCATCCTTTTATACAAGAGTAAAGCTGACAAGTCCTAAAAGATCATAATTCCCTCCTACTACAGAAGAGTATTACAACCGTTGACTACTGCTTGACCGGATTTGTCGAAATAAAGAGTTAAATGTAGATTTCGTCTGAGTACAGGCTTGCTTGATTGATAGGACAGAGGTAGAATCAGGCAATAAATTCTTTACTTTTGCATGCTGCCTATTCCTTTTTTATGGCATAGTACGATGTAAATAAAACCATGTGAATGTCGAAATAAAAGCAAAATATCGATATTCGGGTAGAAAAAAATTCATTTTCTTGTGACAAATGCGATGATATTTCATGGGCACGCCAAATCTACGGGCACGAAATGGTTTCGTTTACTTGAGCTTTTGGAAGTTCCATTCCTGGGATATTGAAGAAGTTGAAAGGATCTGATCTAGTTGTAATGTATTTCTTGGGAATTTCACCGCAAGAGAGCGATAGCACACCTGAATGTCTGCGAATCAATAAGTGGTTTTATAATGAATGTGTTTTTTTGGTATAAATTTGTTTGGATAACTAAGAAATCTTAAATGGAACACTGTTTTCTTCTTTACTACTTAAGGAGTTACTTTTGAATTGTGTTCAAATATTTAAACAACGTACACTCTTACACGGCATTTATCGTAGATTTGTAGTATCGGATTTATAGTGGAATTATGCTTTCTGCGATCAATATCTCAAAGACGCCATTCTTATCATTTTGTCTTATCCGAGCTGCCCTGATGAAAGCTAAAGCAACTGTATACCATATTAAGAAAAAAGACCGATATCAATTTTGACTTACTTACGTGATGTGTTCTCGTAATCTTTACGGCAACATTATTGGCATTTTTCCCTCTGCAGTAAAGGTGGCTCAAAACTCTGACAGAGTATTTAGGCTTGACGATCGTAGATGAGTCGCTAGCTGCCAGAGTTCGATAATAATAGAAACAGAATGAAGCTCATTCTGGAAGAATTTCGGTTTACATTTACTGATACGCTTTAGACGATTATGATCTTTACGCTGTGACCATCCAGTCGGATTTATAAGGTCTGAAGAAGGTAAAAGCTTGATAATAGTGCTTATATTTTTCGTGTTCAGTTCAGTCATCTAGAAAAAATATCGACAATGAATATCAGGATCCGATTACCAAAATAAACTAGGTGTTGAGAAGAGGATATTGAGGTCTTTTATAATATCCTTCAACGTCAAACACAGACAGCACTGATTAGAACCTCTGAATCTTGTTGTGTCTGCGTTTTTGACATTAAAAAAAATGCTACAAGTTTTTTTCTATCGGTAAAATGGCAGCTACAAGGGGTTGTGGTGTGTAGTTTCCATTATTCACTAACTATTTATCCTTTTGCGAACGGTTAGGGTCGTTTTGGCCCTCAGCTATTCGTCCCGTTTGAAAGCTTACGAAGAATAGTGTGCGCCCCAATAGAGATCCGAGTGAATTAGATTTTGAAAAAACTTTATTCCTTCTGAGAAGGTCTCTGTATGAATATGTTTAGCAAAATTAACGCCAGTGCTTCATGGAAGACCTCATATTTCAGGGTTGAAACCGTGTTTTACCAAAAAAAAAAAAACATGTTGCGAGGTGTTATCGAAGATTCAACCTTATTTTGCTTATGTATTTGTGGTCAGTCGGTAGGTTGAAATAACCCAATTCCGATGCCTAAGTTTGATTTATAGAGAGGCCCTACTACGCTCTACAAAGACGCTCGAAATAGCATTACGTTCTATCAATGAAAAAAGATGATGTTTCGTAATAGGAATTCGTCGATTCAACTTCGCAGCGGATTTTTTGGTATTGAATGGATAGAATGTGAGTAAGAAAATTTCGTCGCGAGAAAAGTAGATTGTACCTAGAAGGACTTCTATAGACGCATTTCTTGATTAAAAAAAAACGCTCAAATGTCTTGAGCAGCCTTGCTTCTGAATACGATTTCTGTCGCATCCACTAACGTTTGGTGGAGTATCCTTATGAACCCTTGACTTTTTCTAGAACAACTTCTTTCATTAGCCTATTACTAGTCACTCGATAGCTAAAAAATTGGAATTCCTGATATCTAAGTCGACTCTATCATGAACATCTACCTGTGATATCACCATAAAAAAGATAACATTTTGCTTCTGCAGCAAACAAGCCCGCTTCGAAGCGGATTATTCCTAGTTATATGGTAGAATTTTGATTGTAAAAAACTTTATCACGACGAAAAGGAGGTAATTTAATATAAGAAAAAATTCTAGAGATTATTTCCAGTGAAAAGAACGCTCAGTTGTCAAAGAGAACCTTATTTTCAACACGAATTGATGCGCGTACCCTGTCCCACCCTTGGGAACAACGCGTTTCTGCCTTTTTTTCCGAGTTTCAGATGTCATTCGACAGCTTAAATCTTGACAATTCTAATGCTACTTTATCTCCGAAAAGAGCTTTTTAGTGTTCTGCAGTAAAAATAAAACCATGTTTCACACTCAGGCATTCTTCGCTGTGTAATTCGGCAGCATGATTCGTGACTTTGTCAATACTTGGTTTTGAAAGATTTTCTTAGTTTAGTTAGCAGCCGAAAGGAGATTGGCTTGTGCACTTAACGCGCATTTCTTGTTGTTTCGGGTGTGTGAGTGGCTATGTGTCGATTGCACGGTTGATTCTCACACAAAACAATTCACATGTGGAGTGCAATTTTCGCTAATAAATTCGGGGTTTTCCATAAGCTGAAAATACTCTAGATCAAAAATAGACTCTGATTCTCCGTAAATCCTCTACATGTTCATATGCTTTTCTGGATAGGCTCATACTTAGGCTTAGTAGTAAGTTATGCGACAATATAAAATGAAAATGAAAAGTTCATTACAATGGAAGGATAGAATGAAATTTCTTGCACAATTACAATGCGATAGACCTATAAATTTGGGAGAAATAAGGGAAATTTTTTTTCGAATGATTAACATATACGCGCGAAAGCACGCCAACTGTGAACTATATTTCTTTGCTGCTACAACGCAATAAGAAGTCCTTTTTAGAAACCTAGTATACCGTCAAAATGTTCAAGATTTGAGCTACAGAATCACTTTCAAAACTCTTTAAAAAAAGTCGATTTTCCCGATTATCTGCTTTTTCTTCACAAGAATGAGGGTATGAAGGAAGCACTAATCTGATAATTACTTTTCAGCCATGCAGTGAGTTGTTTATGGACACTTATGCAGACAATACACGTTTCGGCCTTACAACCTCGTCAGTTGCACATTGCCTTTTGTTTCAGCCAATCCCTTTTGGGGAACACAACCACTTCAAGTATAAGAGACGCGGACATACTATTTACTCGCGTCGTGAAAGAAATCACTAAATGGGCGGTGTTGTACACTCGATTGCTCTTGGGTGGTATTTATGAAATATAATATCGTTCGTTTCATTGTTTTCAGAAGACCCGCTCAATTTAAGTATGACTGTCATAACTCAGTTTATTCTGAGAGAATGCAGCTTCCAGTGACATTTTTTAGTTCCTCGCATCGAACTCTATCCAAAAAAGTAATTGTCAGTAATGTTGAAATTTGAGCCTGATCTTAGGAAAACACTCGAAACGAACGGTGTGATATTTCATAGATACCAATCAAGAGCAATCGAAGTGTACAACACTGCCTAGTTAGTGATTTCTTTCACTCGATGACACGTGTAAATGTACGACTGCTTCATTTAAATGTTAGGGGACTGGGATACCACCTGGTTGAGACGAAAGGCACTGTGCAACTGATGAAGCTGCCAAGGCTGAAACACGTGTACTGCAGTGTATAAGTGCACGTAACAGACCACTGCGTGGCTCAAATTTAATTCTCAGGAATATTGAGTTTTGAGCGTGGTTTAAAGAAAACTCTCGAAGAAACGGAAACATTAGCATTCTTTCTACTAAAAATAACTATATTGACATGTTTTTGTAAGATCTGAGAATCTAATGGCGATGAAATATTAATTTTGACTAAAAAGTAAAAATTTTATTAGGATACTACTATATTGGCATTGCAGCGCTCGGCGCCAATCTCTCTTCTTAGTCGTCCGAACCGCTTTCCAACCGAAAAGGTCGCCGTCAGCATATCAACAAACAATAAAGAAATCATAGAAGTTCTAAACAAAAGAAATTTTCAGAAAGCATCTATTGTAACATTAGCCACTGATTCTTCGAAAGAAAATACATATTATGAAGAAGATAACGAGCTTCAGATGGAAAGAGCCTGAATGTGGAATGGTAGCAGAGGTCATTACATTGGTGAACACTTCCACGAATGAAGAGGAATTGCAGCCCTCAAATTTATGAAGGTTGCATTCCAGGCACATGATTTGAGCTTGTGTTAGTGCCTTGCTCATCAAGAATGAAACGGCGATACTAAATATAAACACAGACGATAAACGCGTACTGTCTACGGCAACCCTGATCAACCCTCCTCAAAAAAATGCTGCTCTTCCTTTCATCTCTACTTCACGCTAGGATGTGGGCCTGAATACTTCCATGAAAACATGTAGATTGAAATTTCGTTATCGTGACAGAAGGCTAAATTTTCCGTGAAAGGTGTCCGTATGTTACATCTCAAGTCACTAAATTCAACATTGATCATTAACGACGTGGTTGACTTACGACTTCACCGCAGGACGACGGTAAGTGGTCAGTGCCGCCGCAATTTGCACCACTGTTCCAAAAAATTGGATTCGTATCTTAACGAAAGTAGATGGGCAGGAGACGTCAGCGATTTAGTGTCACTGAATGCTGAGCGATCGGTAAATTGAACACAGTCCTGTGATTAGAACTGTTCACCTTAATTTTGGAAGGAAATTAATATAACGCTTTCGAGATACTTCTACTTTGCGGTACTAAGAAGTTCTGAGAGAGTTTTTGAAGCGTTGTGAAATAGATATCATTTCGATAAAATTGGGCACGGCTTAGAAAGCTGAAGTAAACGAATGTCTGCTGATTTGTCCTCGTTTGCAAGTAAGATGGCTGGAAAGTATTATACAGTCCGAGAAGGTGGTTAGCACTCACGATCCACAGACATAAAACCGTAGCATTGAAATTGAAAAAGAACTGCTTGAAAGACTTTGAAGTGTGCCTCTAGGCTGAAGAAATGAAATCGAATGAAACAAGGCTAGAAGGCCTCTTTAATTCTATAATTGCAGTCGAATGTAAAACACTACCGTCCGATGGGCTTGTTTCACCAGACGGCACATGTAAATCGTACGTCGTCGCCTACTCTATGTAAGGAGATAAGGGGCCGCGAGCAGATTGGCTTAAACGAAGGGGACTGGCCAACGGATGAGGTTTGTCAGGACCGAAACACGTATTGAGCTTTACAAGTTGCTTTTGTACCTACAGCAATGAAGTTTTGAGCAGAAGAACGAACGCTAATGTAAAAATGAGACTGGGTCCTGTATTTCAAATAATCATATCTGCATCAAACTTCACGCGATATCATGTAAATGGATGGTGAACGTGAGAATGATAAGACGGAAGGGTAGGAAAACAACGGAAGCTTACTATAATGAAGTCGAATCTAATGGAATGTCCATATCGCTTGTTAACTAACGTTATGTGAAAACATAGCTTTTGGACTTAGCAAAAATACTTTTCCTCCCTTCTATTCGATGTTTCTGAGACCTCGCCAAAACTCATCATAATCTTATAGCATATTTTCATAGGTCTGGTATGGCACTCCTAGTGACAGACGTACGTTTCCGGCTTTCTAGCAACCTTCCTTAGCATGCTTTTCAGTATATCCATCGACTGTTTTTTAGTTTAGTCGAAGTTTTTATCTAACATAGCTTCACCTGTATCACCTGTCGTCCGTTGATCGTCGAGTGACCCGAGAGGGTACCAGCAACACTTCCGCTTTTCCCTATCGCGTGCAAGAGTAGCGCAGTGGGTCCTCTTCGCTCTAGGGATTCGCTAAGCATCATATCTTTCCTTTATACCTTTCGTTAAAGAAGTCGGACCAGCGGGTCGGTGTCTTCCTGTAAACCGCTTGACGCCCCGAGGAATCCAGTCGGTAATGGCTGTCGTCCATCTGTTGTCGTTGAAGCTCCTCACTTGTCCGTCCCACCTTATTTTTGATATCCTGGCGTGCAGAACGGCGTTTCTGATCTTCGATCGTTGGCTTAGGTTGGACCTTTGGATCCTTTCTCTCATTTGCGAGATACGGGATACTCCTAGCATCGACTTTCCGACTACGCGCTCAATAACGCCAAGTGATCTTGCATCCTGCTTACGTAGCGACCAGGTTTCTGCTGTATACGTTAGGGCAGGGATAATCGATCAGTCGAAAAGGTGGGCACGGAGTCGGATGTTCTTTGTCCTCTTCACTACATCTTCGGTGCTCTCAAAAGTTCCCTAAGGCGCTGGTTTTGTTTTGCTCAACTCTGGCTAGGTCGTTCATCATGTTGATTTCGCGACCTACATAGACGTGATTGGAGCATTCGGTAATCGTCGTTCCGTTGAGCCTCAATGGGTCATTCAAAACCCATCCGTTTCTCATGAACATCGTTTTCGTTAAATTTAGTTGAAGACCAATCTTTCCACAGGTGTTATCGAAATCGGTCAACATTCGTTCCGCTTGGCTGATGTTTGCTGTTACGAGAAGCGATATCATCAGCAAAGTGAAGATGGTTCAATTGTCGACCGTCAATTTTTACTCCCATATAGTCCCATTCTAATGTTTCGCATGACGTTTTGTAGGGTGGCAGTGAATAGTTTTTGGCGAAATTGTATCGCTTTGTCAAACCCCTCTTCTTACAACAATGATGATATTGTTGTAGAATGGAGATATTTTAGTCGTGAAATCTTTATAAAGCTCACGAAGGATATTATGTACCGAGTAGGAACGCCCTGGTCATCCAGAGCCTCTATAACCGCTTCTGTGTCCACTGAATCAAAGGCTTTCTTCAGATCGATGAAAATGAGACAGAGTGGTTGTTTGTTCTGTCGTGAAATTTCAACGAGTTTTGTAATCGCGTGGATGTGTCTATGGTACTGAGTCCTTTTCGGAACCCTGCTGGTTCGCATATCTCTCCTTCATCCACTGTTCTGTCAATCCTGTCTAGGATGACTCGAGTAAAGAGTTTATAGACAACGGACATCAGACACACTGGGCGACAATTGCCTATGTCGTGAAGGCCTCCCTCTTTGAAAAACAATGCGGTCTTGCTGGTTTTCCATTGAATGGGAACCTTACATTCTGACAGGTAGAAAGTAAGAGCCGAGCCACAGTGTTGATGAGAATTGACAGTAGGTTTCTCAAATATTCTGGTCTAATCCTGCCTGGACTGGGTGTTGTTCTGTTCATCACCGATGATATGGCATGTGGAATTTTGGAAAGGAGGACTGGTGGAACGACGTATTCGCCCTCTTTCAATTGTGTTACTTTGAGAGGACATGACTAGCGAAGAGATCTGAGTAGTAGTGTTAGACGATTTTCTCCATTCCCCTTCTCGAAGCTGTAAGTGTACCGTCAGGGCATCAGAGCGCAGTCATCTTGGTCTTGTAATCGGTGAAGGCTCGCTGGGCTTTGCGAATGCTCTTCCCAGCTACTTCAGCTTCCACCATAACTGCTGATCGTCTCTCTTTAAGGCATTTTATCGCTTCTCTGCAGCGTTTAGCAAAATCGGACGTAAGGTTTCGGTTGCCTGTAGCTTGTGCGATTCCACGTTAACGTATCAGCTCAAGTGTTTGCGGAGATAAGCGTGTCTTCGTGACTTTATGACTCTCGGCTCTCATAGCGCTAATGTGAAGATGTTCAACAAGCCAATAACATTCTTTGTCGATGTTGTCAACAACGGTATCTTCCTGGAGCCGAGTAATGATCTCAATACATCCCAGTTTATGGTAGTTCTGGGACTTCGTTGTTTGAATTAGCGGCTTTCTCTACTTTTCGCGAGAAGAGGAACGTTGCGCGAAGAAGATGATGGTCTGATCTCGTGTAGAACTTAGGAATAACGGCGACATTGGTCAGCAAAACCTTGATTTACTGAGATGTGGTCTATTTCGTACCATGGACCTTCCTCTTTGAGGGATCCCGCCCGGTTAGTTGAGAGGGCACGTGGCGCGTCCCCAAATGGTGGATAGAAGAATAAACGCGAACCAAAACGACCGTGTGCTTCCCAGAGACGCAGATAGAATCAGGGGCGAGCTCTCCTGCTTCTGCAGCACCGACTTGACAAAACTCTATTTCTACGACTCAAGTCGGCCAAGAGCCTGCAATGAAGCGGCTGGAAATGCGTTCCGCTCCATCGAGAAAGACTGGCAAGCTACTCGTGAGTACCCAGCCCCCACGTTTAGTGCCTGGCAAGCTATAAGTTGGGTATCAAAATGCCAAAGACAGTAACAAATATGGGGCCCCATTCCCCTGACCCCGAAGAGTCCCTGGTACGGAAGCGCCAGGTAGGACGAGTACGGAGAAGCTGCTAAAATCTCAGGGCCAAATTAGGCTGCCAAGATCGAAACGGACTAGATTGACGATCTGTACCTACAATGCAAGAACCCTTGCTTACGAATCCGCTGTAAAAGATCTAATGATTCAAGCAAGGAAAGTAAGGTACGACTTCATTGGCCTGGCTGAAACGAGAAGTTGCCATCCTTTTCGCGCTGTTTATGATACCGGAGAGGAACTGCTTCTTGGAACATGCGATCGCAGAGGCGTCGGCGGTGTTGGCGTCCTCGTGAAATCGAATTTGACCGCGAACATTGACTCGTTCGAACAACTAACAACCCGTATCGGACGACAAACGGTTGAAACAATGTGGTTCCATGCCGGCTTTGACCGTCTTCGTTGCTTACGCACCAACATCAAGCTATGACGAAGACGAAGTCGAAGCGTTCTACATGGACCTCGAAAAATTCTTCAGAGAAGATCATACATTCTTCAAGGTCATTGTCGGAGATTTTAACGCAAAAATTGGACCTAGAAGAACGTCTGAAGAACGTCACATAAGGACTCAACTAGAATGGAATGAACAGGGTGAGAGGCTATCTGAGTTTATTATGACGACCCAAACCATCCATGGTAAAACGATTTTGGTCGGTCTCATCGTAACAGGTGTAGATCAATGAGGTGGAGAAATCCTTCAACATATTCTAAAAATTCCGCTTTCCATAAATAAGGCCACAATTCTACAAAGACTATTTTCTTGGTTGAGTAAACTTGTAGAACAAAGTTGTTTTTGAAGATCCTAAAAAGACCCGCTGAAAGCCTACTCTGAGTGCAAAGTCATCATCTCGACTCATCTCTCGAAAAAGCAGGCAGAATTTGTTCTGTATCAGACTTCGAACCCGAGAATATGACAATGCCAAGATTATATCTGCCTGGACCGAAAAATCTCATGCCTGATATTCTCTACAGAAACTTCAGATCCGATAGTACAGTAGCTCTACAAACAATGTGCAACAATAAAAGTTGTCGTAAGAAAAAAAGGAACCGATTATTACAAGAAGTAGTAAGAGGCGACTCTTCGAAAAAACACTAATGGACATATCGTGCACAAAGGAACATGTCTCATAATTAACCTACTTTTCCAGAAGCACCGAAGAATTTTTCATAATGGTTTTTGCGAAGGATGTTTAGGCACTTAGTGATTTCCTTGGGCTTTGACACGAAATGCTTCTCTACTACATAACAGATCGCGGGGAGAGTTGCTGAGTTAAAAGGATGCGTGCAAAGTATTGGTTAGTGTATGGCCTCTTTGCAGCTCAAATTTCTTCCTCTTCGCTGGACTCATTTGACATCATCTTCACTTCGTTAATAACTCTTGAAAAAGACGCCAATGGCGTCAGAAAAACGAGGAATCGATAAAAAATTTCCATCAATTAGTATGCCTTTCTTCTTGAACGAGTCAAATAGGTGAAATCAATATTCAATGAAGTGAGGCGGTGAAAAGCTTTGGTGATATGATATCGTCTTTTCGAACCAATTTCCATTGGTATGGTAATCGATCAACGGAAAACAGTGTTATGTACTGCTGTTGCAATAAGCCATTTAGGATACTTAAATAGAGCGGTTTAGCACCTTAGTCAACGAAAGTGTTAGAACTGTATTCGTTCCGACGATGTAAAACGTTTCCTTGGTAAAGGCTGGGAAGTCAGGATGGTGATGCTAACCAACGGACTTCAGTGGTCCATGACATTGCCTGGACAAAGTCCATGCAGCAAAATCTTGGTCGGAATTTTAACTACTTGAGTGGCTGTGTCTTATCAAAGCCTTTAAAGGAAGTAATAGGGCAATATTCGTGGTTAGCTCGTGGAGTACACATAACATGCATGCTGAACGCTAGTTATTAAGACCAATTCGATCATTTTTTTCGGGTAGATGACTATGCATGACGTACTTTAATGGTCCGAAGTTTTTTTTGTAAGGTGCGATGTTATGAGTTAAGAGAATTGCATAAAATCCTTAACCTTTACTCTTTAAGAGGACCGGAGGTGACACCATCGACTTTTGAAGCTGTGTCGCCTCGTGTCTTATATCACACCTTGGTTTTTATAGGACAAAATTCTAAACGAATTCTTCCTTGAAGAATTTTGAAGACTGAAATAGGAGTCATAGTATGAATAAGATTGGTATAGAGATTTTCCGTTGATAACGCTGAGTTATAGCAAGGTGTAGTGGTAGTCGGAGCTCGTTCATCAGTGACGGTAATAGAACACTACAGTCATAAAAAATCGCAGATAATTTCCCGACTACATCGTTACTGAACTATTTTTAATAACTTTTTCGCTTCTAACAAAATATAATTTGATAAGGATATAACATGTTTTGAGCCGCTAGGTCCACTGCTATACAGATACCTGTTTCGTCTTATCGGGACTCATCAGTAGCACCCTCCCTTGGTTCAGCCGATCCCCTGAGGCTAAATAATACTCTATAAAGGAATCGATTCCGAGTAAAAAGCACTTTGACAAAAAAACTTTGTACTGCAGCATTCGCACAAAGCAGCAGCATTCTGACCCCAATTTGAGATCAGACCTATTATTGCGTGCGGCAACACACTATATTTCGGACTTTCTTTGATGTGAATTACTCGCCTGCAAGTTCCTATGCTCCTGTTTTCTAGCAATAGCTCCACAATCCTAAAACAACAAAGCAGTGTTCGCAAAAAAGAAGCTGCTTTCTATGCGGTCAAAAATTTCGATATCAAGTTCAGAGTGATCAGACCAAGGAAGTCCTTGACTGGATAGATTGCGTATACAGCGATTTTTAGGCACTTATGAAGGTAAATTGCTTGACATCAAAGCCAGTGTGGTCCTGAGTTCAATCTCGTGCCGGCATTTCAGGAAAATAGGGAATTAGTTAACCTTTAGGGGTCAGTAGAAGTCGGTTGTGGGAATAGCCAATATTTACTTGTACTAGGAGACAAGCGGACATGAAGTGGGCTCACGATCTCTACTGTCTCAACTGACTTATGTCTGCTGTACATACATAGGTATAGTGAGACATAGAATTCTCGATCAGTGAACGGGACGCCTGAGAGAGTCTCTGGTGGGCCACCTCGAAAACTGAAAGATGATTTGTCTCGACCATCATTCGACGTCACTTATACGAGCACGAACTCCTCAACACAAACAATCAAGACAACAAACGTAGTGAAATTTTGTGGCGTTGCACTCCAAGAGATGGCTTGAATGTTACAAGTTCTGAGACCTCCATATTGAAACGTGATGATGGGTTGCCTTCAAATGAAAATGTCAAGTTTCGGTCAAACATTACTATTGGCGTGAAGAAAGTTGCTCAAGCGATGACAGGTGGTCAGAATTACTTTATGCCACCCTTGTTAGTTATACAATAAGTCTAAAATTATTTAACATAAGACTTGGGAAAAGTTGTGAGTGCAACGAAGATCGTTGTGTTGATACGAACAAAAAGAAACAGCTATTCCTATTCGACACGTAGCGTGAAATAAACTATTATCTTTCCGGTGCATAAAGTTTCGGCAAAAGTGGAACTTTTTTGGTGTGCTCTCGCAATTCTCAAATTCTGGCAAAATTTATACTGTGATAATGAACAGAGACTGAAAAGTGCGAAAGCAATAAACGAGGCTATTCATTAAACATAGTTCTTTCCTTACTTCTTAATCGATTCGTCGTAGAACTCAATGCGCTTCTCCTGTAACGAATATTGATATGGCACGACGTTGTACACCATAACTGCACGTTGAAAAATCTGAATTAATAAATGAACCTAGCCTCTCGCGTTCCTCTACGTGATAATTCCTTTTGGAGCGCGTGGTAGAGCTACCAGCTTTTGGGTCGCATGGAATGATCTGTTTCTGAAACTGATATATGGCATTGATATGGCACGACGCTGTACACCATAAGTGCACGTTAAAAATGTGTGACTAACTAAACGAACCTAGCTCTCGCGGTCCTCTACGTGATTGATGTCCTTTTGGAGCGCGTGGCAGAGCTACCGGCGATTGGGTTGGTTGGAGTTATCTATTTTTGAAACATGATAGCAAAAGAAAGTTGAGAGCGACATCACAAGTATATTCGTCTTAAGAAGGTTGGATTAATGTTGATTTTTCAGTTCTAATATCCTTGAGTAGAGCTCATGATGAGTTTTTCGCAGCAAACTATCGATAACTAATTAACAACATGAACGATCTGCCCTGGAAAAATTACAAGATTGCCCTTCTACTAATGAAACAAAAGACACAAAGACAAAGGAAAGAAGGCTTTCGAGGAGTTCAAGAAACTTTGCAGATGGTTACTCAATTCACGCAAGACATCGCAATAAACCGTCCATGTTTTCCTAAGTCATGACATGGCATTGATTGACGCTTGTTAATATACAGTCAAGTAAGGGGAGTCAAGTAAATAGAATGCGGCCCACATCATTTAGAACTTGTCAATATTGCTCAAAATGCAAAACTTGCTTCTTTTGGTGAGTGTCAAGAATGAGAATACTTATTAAAGAAATATAATGCAATCTGTCGCGTCCATCAGACAGAAAGTCAAGTACAAATACTCACGGTTCCTGCTTAGGTTTGCTGGAGTCTGCAGACTTTTTCTCAGATCCGGATTTTTTTCGTGGTTCCGGACTTCTTAGACCCAGATTGTTTTTTGTGATCCGGACCGTTCTTACATCCAGATTGTTTCTGATGTCCAGTTTTTTTTTCTTGGATCCACATTTTTGCCTTCATCCGGATTTGTTAATGGGTAAAATTTTTATCCACATCCGGATTTGTTATTAAATCCAGATTTTTGCCTGGATTCAGATCTATTCTTGAATCCAGATCCGTTCCTATAACTATAGTTTCTCTTAGATCCACAATTTTCTTGAATCCGCATTTTTTCTTAGATTCGAATGTTTTTTTTTTATGCGGATTTCTTCCTGAATTAAATTTTTGTGTAAATTTTACTGCGGCCACCAGGGAACACTCAAGGATATCAGACTGTAGAACGGTGGAAGGGGGCTGGAAGCGTAAATGAGTGATCTTGGTACTCATCGCGGCTCTCCAAGTCGAGGTTGATTCGTACTCTCCAACGCTCTCTGTCAGCAACAACGAACGCCCTATGGAACACCGAAGCTATACTATCCTCAATATTGCAACGAAACACTGATCAACCACTATTCTGCTATGTTCAAGTATGAAGTTTAAAACGAATTCAATGTTAGAAGTAGTGGAAACCGGGCAGCAAAAAACCATGGGACGGATAATTTAGCAATTTATTTGATGCCTTATCACTGTTTTTTCACTATACGGATCCCAGTATTTCTAGTATCCAGTTCGTTTTTCGCCTGCTTGTTGAACGTGAAGAATACTGGTTGAACGAGTCTCCTTGCGATCTCGAGGACAGCCTTGCTGTGAAGTTCCATAGGACGTTGTTGTTGACTGCCGGAAAGAGGTGGGGTGGAGCCCTGCTCCATGCCGCCGCGACGAGCATCACAACCACTCGGCCGCGCCGCCCCAATTCGTGAAGTAAAAAACTGTGGAACGGATAATAAACGCAGTAAAGTCTTAAAGAGTCCACTGAACGTGATGGAAAACTGTGGAAACTTTTTCTTTTCAAACAGTTACTCACCGTGATCGCTGGTTGCATGATCGCGGGAACGTTGACTTAAAGATTGGTAGCGACTGCGGCGAGTTGAGCTTCTCGACTTCGGCCACTCCGGTCCGTTGACTGACTTCTTCAGCTGGGCATGCTAGTAGTAAGTGAACTACACCCAACTTTGGGCTGCTTTTATACACCATGCCACCGTATCAGAGATATCAGAAAATGCTGATAAAGTCTGATAGAGTTATCAAAATACGAGTTTTTATAGCATTCAAAAGCATGTTTTCAATCGAACTCTTATCAGCGTTGACGTAAGAACAATATCGGATAAGAATTAACCTGATTTCTTCAGTCACCACATCCGAAGTCGGTGGTGACTCCTATATTTCTTCGGTGATGATATCAGCTCAGTCAACGGAGCGATCAAACGGTGATGTACATGGATGATTCACCCTATGATGCCTAACTATCCCAACGGAAATTGCCTCATAAAACGTAACAGCGAAAGGACTCTTCTGGGGTTTTCTTTCTTTATATTGCTGTTTCACTTTCCTCTAAGATTTTAAGCGCTCTTGAACTTCATGGTTCGTGTAGCGTGATGGTTGAAGATGTCGTGCAACATGCGCATGGTCCTGGTTCGAGCTCAAATTGGGACGAACAGGTACACTATTCGTCGACACCGTGAGAACAGATTCATATGAGAAAAGCTTTTTCAATCCACAAAGGTGGACGACTGTTGGTAGTGAGAACTTGGAAACGCTATGACGCATATGTCTTAAGATTTTAAGGTGAATCAGTTGTACTAGAGCATTTAGTGGCAGTCATGAAAAATACGAAGCCGTCAACTGGAGGCAGAACCCACGCGCAAATCAGAGAATTTTTATGTATAGAGAGTTTCATATGTGAGTTTTATTACTCGACCCACTTTGGTATTCGTTTTGGATTTTACGAGACCTAACTCTTCAGCGCTGTCATGTCCGATATCGAAAATTTGAGAGTCGCTATTAGCCGTTAAAGAAAAGCAATTCAAGATAGCATCATACTGGAACCAACAACTGACAGACAGTGTGAGCCGTTAAGTGGACGTGCAAGCAACCGGCATGCCTGACATTGAAAACTTTGAGACGCGGGTGAGTCGTTAATTCGAAAAAGTACGAACCACCGTCCATCAAATAACAGTGAAACCAACGCTATGTCCAACGAAGAAGTTCAAAGTATCCTTTCAACTTACACCTCCAGACTCTCATGAAAGCTCGGAATAGAGATAA
>JAHQIW010006597.1:0-60186 GCA_019055375.1 Parelaphostrongylus tenuis
GTTATAGGAGTGAAGATAGGAAGAGTCTCACGTACGACGCGTATTTGTTTGTCGTCAAATGTGTATGTGTGTGCGTGGCCGCGCAATTAGTGGATGAATCGATCGTGCTGGCGTAATTCTCTAGTGTAAAACGACTTCAGTCATCAAGATTAGGGTTGTTTTCGTCTGAATCAAACTCCTGATACAACATATTACTCTAATGCTATTGAGCACGTAGAGCACTTGCGCAAGATCTACGCTCACGATCAATTACTTTGTTATAAAAAGTTCTTGTCCAGCAAAAAGGGTGATTTTATCAATTGTCTTAGTCTAACAATATAGAACCCAAAGTAGTAGGTCTACGAAATTCCTCTGACACTTAACGCTTTATTGCACATTAGCGGAGGCTTCACGTTTAATTTAGTGAATCAGAGTAACTGCAACGAACGATTTGAACGAACTCAAAAGAAGCAGTTAATTACCACATCGAGAGTACGTAAAGCGCTTCCTTATTCAAATGTAAAATTAACGAAAACATCCATATATGCTAAAGAAGGAGATCAATAACGGGACTCACAGAAACATTTGCTAGCTGGAGTCAAAACGCGATTACAAAGTATTTTGATAGCTTCATAATTCAAACTCTCCAACCACACCATTAAATCACATTGCAATATATTGCTTATATGAATATAATGAAAGATATTTCCGGTTATACTAAACTATGAGTAAAAATGGAAAAACGTCTGAGTGCGTTTGATTAACCGGTTGAGGACCACAAGACCCTGAAGACGTATCTGTAACAGCCCCCAGCATCGCCTCCACAAGTCACCTCTGTCCTTTGATAGACGGTAGTGATAGTGGTTGGGATGATAGTGGTAACCATCATAGTGGTAGTGGCGGTCGTGATAGTGATCGTAGTGAAAGTGGCGATAGCCATAGCGATGATAGTGATAGTGGTCATAATGACAGTGATGACAGTGATAGTTGTGGTAGTGATAATTATGATGCTGATAGTGACGATAGTCAATAGACAGTGAAAATCCAACTATAAACCGCGCAGAGGGATGCCTCGATATCACTCGTGATATGAGTCAGTATACAAGATTGTTGCTTTAATGGGCAACGTGCATTACGGGCCTATGTGATCTCCTACCGGTGATCTCCACTTGAATCATTCAGTGGAGCACATATATGAAAAGCGGTATGTTGAGAGTGGTTTTGTACATGACGCGATTGAAATTTAGGTCCGGTGGCATTTTCTCTGGGAGTAATGGAGGTGTTTAACTGACTGGATTGCAGTCAATTTGACCTTTCCAGGCTCTGAAGAAGGCGAATTGCCGAAACGTCAGCTGTTAAATAAAGATCAATGTAGCAACTTGCGTTTGGCTCAAAGAAGAGAATCGAATTATAGTGACGACATTATTAGTGATCATTGTGATAGTGTCGATAGTGGAAGTGATGACAGTGATCATAGCGATAGTGATGATAGTGGTAGTGATTATAGTGAGATAATGATAGTGGTAGTGATAGCGATGATAGTGATGATGATAGCCATCAGTATCATTACCATTATCATTAATATTATTATCGTTATCATTATCACTATCATCATTATCATTATCATCAAAACTATTGTGATAACAGTGACAAAAGTGATAGTGATAATGATAACGATAATGACAACAATAATGATGACGATAATGATAACTATCACTATCACTATGATCACTACCACTATCATTTTATTCACTATCACGATCATCTATCAAAGGTTAGACGTAATTGGTAGGGCGAGCCAGCGGGTTAGGTATAGACACGAATTCTGGATCCTGGTCCTCAAGCGGTTAGAATATTGAGCCAGTTGGCCTGCGGCCTACGATACTAGTCACTTCCGCATAAGCATAGGGGCTCAGCGGTGAGCAGCACGCAATGACTCGTGCTACGTGTCGTCGTCCAACGGAAGGAACGTTGCTGGCTTTACTCCCTAACACTACGCTTCACTGTTCTTTCTAGTACACTATACTTGAATCCAATACCACTTTATGCAGGAAATTCTGAGCTTTCTGGCATCAATTTGTCCATTCTAGCCGCATCCTGGCCCCTAAACAAAGCCTTTGTCGCAGCTCACTGCTTTGCTGGTACGAACTGAGACGCAGTGTACCGACCGTCTCCATGAACATTAACAGTGCAAAGGCTTCAAGGTTTGAATCTAGGTGAACAATATTTCGTTCTTCACCGAGGCTTTCGCCATGCACCAAATTGAAAGTCCAGCTGAGCTGCGGACGTCCACGCGAAGTTGGTCGGCTGTCATCGAAACGACCAAAGAGGATCTGACTTCGACTATCGAGGAGTTGACCGACAATTTTGACTGTGTTCATGAGATAGTCAGTAAAAAAAAATGAAAGCAGTGGATGCTTGAAAGCCTGATGTTCAATGCTCTTGAGCCAATACTTGTGAAAAGATCTAATATTTTTGGCGTGAAACAATAAAGTGGTGGAAATTCAGTAACAATATTTCAATGCATTATAGGGGTGAAAAAAAGAATGAGTTTCGTATATAGAGAGCAATATAGGTGTAAAAATAAAAATGAGTTTCACATATAAAGAGTTTTATATCGAACTGTCTCGATTTAACCTCACTATCCGTTTTTCTAAGTTAAATAATTTGATATTCAATTACACAGTATTAATTGTTTATTGCACATTACGTCGTCCCACATACGGACCAAACAATCGGATGCTTACCTGGAGATTCGCCAGAGGCAAACGAGAAGCAATCTGAGTAAGCATTTCACCCACACCTGGACAGAGACGATGACATTCCATCTTCTTTCATTCACATAGTTATAACTTGTGTTCCCTGTTTCCATTGGTATTGAACTATTACCTTACCTCTAAAGTTCATGATTTCCTTAGGTGTATACAGCTACTCATATCTATCTAATCTTCATAATTAAGTAGTAAACTTGAACGTTGTTTTTGAATTCTTCACAACATTACTTTTAGTTGTACTAATCGCACAAGCTGGTGGATTAATTGATGTTACAGATCTCACTCACTAATCATGGTTTTTGTTTATAAACTTTGTCGGTATATACATTAACACACGGTGATGCTATTTAGCTAAAATTGCTGATATAAGGGTCTAACTACTCAAGTTTGAGGCTTGATCTACCGTGAATAGCGGGATAAGCCCCGCGTGGTAAAGTAGAAGTAGGCGAGCAATCAAGGAATACAACAAGTGGTGCACTGGCCGAATCCAACAAGCTCGAGGCCGCCAGTGACACCCACTATGACAATCCACGCACGTGTAAACTCAGATCCGTAGCTCGAACCACTTCAGAACGTGAACTCACCATCAAGTACGTTCCCAGTCATTGCTCAATGTCATCAGTACTTTCTTTATGTCATGCTAATCCAACGAGAGCGTTCAATCGGGTTAAAAGTCTGAATGATAACCAAGACTACATAAATAACCAAATAAACTCTCCTCTGAAGAGGATAACCGTGAAGAGCACGTTAGTGAACTGCGAGAAAAAGTTCAGCAAGCAAAAATCGAAATTGAAATGTACATAAACGCCACTCAGGAAACACTGGGTAATTATAATGTAACTGCAGAGCACCTCAACGCTAGCACTTCAGTGCCAGAGGATGTTCTATGAAAAGTTGACTTGTACACAAACAAGTCGGCTAATCTGCTCGATGGAGCAACGGACCACGACGCCACGCTTCTACTGTTCAAGGACAAGATGGAACGCTCAGAAACCAGCGTCTCCAGTGATACAAACATTAATCCGCCGTTAGCAAGTCCACCTCCTACACAAATTCCAAAATTTAGTGGGAAGGTACTGGAATGGACGGCTCTTTAAGAAGCCTTCAATCTTCTTTTCACTCACGCAGAATTGACGACCTAACTAAGATGAGTTACTTGTTGGACGCCTTTCAACGAGAGTCAAAAGAGTCAGTAAACACTACGAGGCCTCCCATGAAACCTACCAGAAGGTAGTAGCACATTCAAAAGAGAAATATGGTAGTCAACGAGCTTTTATGAACCAACTACTACACAGATTCCGACTGGCACAGCTTCACAACAACCATACGAAGGAGGAAAAAAATCTGTGTGAAGTTCTCTATTTTATAGTTGTTCAGCTACGGCAAAAAAGGAGAACCCGTGGATAGCTCATTCCTACAACAGCTAATAGTCGAAAAGTTTACACCGAGAATGCAAAGATTCGCGCTAAAGCAGAAAAAACGGCATGGCGAAAATGGAACGTAGAAAACAGAAGAACTATTACAAAATATTAGGCACCACATCAGCAAGAATTAGAACAAACACCAGATAGGATATGACATATTTGAGCCATAGGTCTAGTCTATATAGGCCTATTCGTCCTATTGGACTCATCAGTAGCACCCTCCCTCGTTCCGTCGATCCCTTGAGGTGAATAATCCTCTAAAGACCGACGCCGATGAATTAAGCACCCAAAGTAGATGATGGTATTACTGACTTTGTGGTGACCGGCAGTCGAGCTTACGGCTTTTAAATGAACATACTTGTGCTATCGACTGCTTTTTACACCACACCAATAGTTGAAAGACAGAATGAGAAAGAGTTTACTATGAAGTCACTCGCCACATCTAACGCAACTCAACACGCAAGGAGCCCCCTCATGTCTCTAATAAAAGAGCAAATCATAAGTCAATCGACTGTAAAAAAACACGATGAAAGAGAGAAGCTCATGAAATCAACGGATTATACCTAAACTGCGGCTATTCAAAGCATCATTGAACGCATGCAATGCGAGGCCATGCCGAATCGCAGCATCTGCAGCAAACGAGGATACCATGTCCCCTTCTGTAGGAACGATGTCTACCATCCGAAGTTAAGCCTCACAAAAAGCAGAAAATTACAAACGGCAATATAGCAACGCAACCAGAAGCAGCATCGAAGCACAGAAACTCAAAGGCGCCATCAGTCAATATTGTGAAAAGACGAAATCCAATGTGAAGATACTTTTATCCATTACTCTAGAAAGGAAAGCGTAATCAGCGCCCAAATTCTAGCGGGCCAAGCAAAAGTGTCTGACTTCAGTAAAGAGGAGCAAGAAATAATAGAGATACTTTTGAACACGAGATCAGATCGTTTCTTCATTACCAAGAACTCGCGGAACGTCTTCAACTTCAAGATAAAAATCGTATTGGAATGACTATAGAGACAATCGATGCAGAACCAAAGAAGAAGCAATGTGGTATCACCCCACGTTGAGATTACAAGACATCCATGAAGAAGAACGCGAAATTACGTTGACTAAAATCGACAGCATCACGCAACTCCTGATGTGATATGACTTGGACCGTATAGACAGGAACTTACTGAATTGTCAAGAACATCAAACTGTCCATAAACGCAGACTCTATCATAATCAAACCGAAGCTGCTACTATGATGCAAGAATTCGTTTTTATTAGTTCGACGATAGATTAACACCGAGCAAAACACTGCCGTCAGGGACAAAATTGATTGCATCAAAAGTAGAATATCTTGCCACGGCGGCTCCACTGGCCACAAGGCATGCCTAACGAATAAACGAATGGCCTAAAGGAATGCGCCATAGCAGCTATATTAGCTTGTTCAAAGAAAGACGAAGAGCTTTGAAAGAACGCTGTCCTACTCCGTTTGACGACTTCAACGAGACTATGAAGAAGATAGGGGGTCGGCCGAACCGCCAGAAGTCTAAAACTTCACCGGATCAAGCAAATGAGAGCGACAAATCAAAAACGACTCAACTCGGAAGCAGTCCATAAACATGAAGAAAAATGGCTACCATGTACGATTAGCGTGGAAGGAAGACGCGCACATTTTACTCAACATTAAAAAAATGACACTAAAGCGACTATAAACAGCATTAGCACGTCTAAAAGATAACCCTAATATGCTGCGCAAATATCACGACACTACAAAAGAGCAACTTGAACAAGGCATTAGAAGAGATAGCGAGCCAACTTAGCAGGATGTTTGCTCCTACCTAGCGCAGCGGTATCACGCCTTAAGGAAAAGGAACGACGAACTGATAACGTCTATGATGACCGGCACTCCAGATGGTATCGTCATTACTGACTATCTCATGATCACTGTCAAAATCATCGGTCAACTCCTCGATAGTCAAAGTCAGATCCTCTCCAATTGCTTCGATGAGAGCCCTCAATCAACTCTTCGTGATGATCGGAGCTCAGTTAGTTTT
Source organism: Parelaphostrongylus tenuis (assembly GCA_019055375.1). Classification (NCBI taxonomy): domain Eukaryota; kingdom Metazoa; phylum Nematoda; class Chromadorea; order Rhabditida; family Metastrongylidae; genus Parelaphostrongylus; species Parelaphostrongylus tenuis. The sequence continues at coordinate 6,223 of JAHQIW010006597.1, forward strand.
TCAGCTTGGCGTCTGACGGGAGCCTCAGTAAAGAATCGAAATACTGTTCGCCTGGACACAAATCTTTGAGCCTTTGCACGCTTATTGTTCTCGGAGGCGGTCTGATATCGCGTCCCAGTTCGTATCAGCAAAGCAGTGAACCGCGATAAAGGCCTTGTTGAAGAGCCAGGATGCGGCTAGTATGGACAAATTGATGCAAAAAAGCTTAGAATATTCTGCATAAAGTGGTGTTGAATTTGAGCATACTGTACTAGAATGAACAGTGAGGCGTAGTTTTGGGGGGATAGAACCAGGAACCTTCCTTCCGTTGGACGACGACACGTAGCACGAGTCACTGCGGGCTGCTCACCGCTGAGTCCCTACACTTGGGCGGGGCGGGGCTGCGCTAACACCGTAGGCCGTAGGCCAATTGTCCTCAATGTTCTAACCGCTTAAGGACCAGAACGCAGAAGGGCGTGCCTGGCCCCACCCCACTGGCTCCGCCCCATCAATTACAGTCTGTTCTTTGATAGATGATCGTGATAGTGATTGGGTCGATAGTCGTAGTGATCATAGTGATAGTGGTGGTAGTGATAGTGATCATAGTGATGGTGGCTGTAGTCATAGTGACAATAGTAATAGTGACCATAGCGATAGTGATCATAGTGATAGTGATAGTGATAGTGATAGTGATAGCTATCATTATCGTTATCATTATCACTATCATCTTTGTCACTGTTCATCACGATAATGGTAATGGTAACGGTAACGACGATAGTGATAAGGATAGCTATAGCTTTAACTATCATTATCTATTGCCTGATTTTCTTCTTTAAGCAAAAACGAGGTGTTACAATAAATTTTATTCAACAGCTGATCGTTTCGGCAGTTCGCCTTCTTCAGAGCCTGGAAAGGTCAAATTGTCCGCAATCCAATCAGTCAAACACCTCCACTACTCCTTAGAAAAAAGTCACCATAACTAGATTTCTCTCGCATCAAGCACAAAATCAACATACTCACCGCTTTTTATATGTGTTCCACTGAATGATCCAAGTGGAGATCGCCGGAAGAAAATCACATAGGCTCGTTATGCACCCTACCCATCAAAACAACAGTCTTATATACTGGCTCATATCACGAGTGTTTACGAGGCATTCCTCCCTGCGTATTGTTGGATTGGTCGTATTAATCCAAAGCGCTTCCAAGATCTTTCGCGCTGATGTTTTTTGCTCCTGCGCAAGGATGGTGATTTCGATTTCAAAGTTAACTCAGTCGTGCTTCTGTGCTCTATGCGTCCCTAGCGGAGTGTTTCGTCTATTAAGACGCTTGTCAGCTAGGTGTTCTTCTATGCGGGCATAGAGCGGCCTACCCGTTCCGCCAATATATTTATCGCTACACGCCTTGCAAGAGATTAGGTAGACTGTACCTACGCTCATACGTCTCTGCCGTTAGGACATATTTTACAATCTTTCATTGTGCAGAGACGGTCATATAAACGGTTGTGAACTAGTTGGCGTTTTAGAGTATTCGGTGGTATTTCAATAATGGTTACCGTTTGCTCTAAACCCGCTCTTTTCAAACAGCGTTTTATAGCTGTACTAATCTCATCTTGAAAAAACGGGAGGATGTACGAGACTTTCCTCTCATTCGAGTTTTCGTTCGGAGGCGCATTATTTCCTCTAAACCTAAGCCGAGGGGTACAAATTCGTATCCATCAGAAGTGGCTATTTCCCGAGCCAATTTCACGGATTCTACCCTCTGCTCCTCCCAGTACATACATTGGCTGCTGTTCGAAACATGTTTTGTACTAGCGCCTTTTTCGTATGTGAGTGATGAGAAGAGAGATAGTGAACCAGGGTATTCTTATTACTTGGCTTTCGGTACCACTTTGTTATGTAGTCGCTCTCAGTTAAGCTTATTTTCACGTTCAAGAATGGGAGCAAATCGTCTTTTGGTATCTCACGGGTAAATTTGATATACTCCGACTGTTCATTCAACAATCTGAAACAATTATCTAGCTCCTCTTGAATGGAACAGATAGCCAAACAATCATCTATATCAACTACAGTAGAGTAATGGCCGGAGATCCATCACTGGTGCTTTCACATTGGATATGAAGTAATCGCCAGGCTAGGTGTCAGTCGCTGCCCCATTTCCAGCCTCTCTCATTTGAGTATAATATATATCCCGGACCATTTGAAGATTGAGCAGTTTAGGTACTCTCTTTTATAGGACCGTGGAACTGCTCAATCGACAAGCCTATACATGTTTACAGCTCCCTGGTGTTGTACCAGAAGCTCATGTGTGGCTTGCAATGCGAAGTCATGCGACACGTTGGTATATTAAGCAGTGACGTCGAATGACTCCATTACGTATGCGTTGTTCGGGCACGCGTTACGTAGACGATACAGAAGCATCAGAGTGTTGGTCAGATGTGCTGGAATGTGTCCTAGTAACTGGGATGTTATTAACGTTAAGAGTCCATGCTATCCTATCCGTCGGTCCGCCTACACAGCTGATGATGGGTCCAACTTTGAATATAGACTGATGGTTAGACATTAGATCATCAGTGGATACTAACTTATGTGTTTTTTAAGTAAGTATAAGACAGGACAAGTTGGTGACTGGATTTTTGATTGAGAAATGATAGATGGTCTCAAGCCTGCCGCTTTTGGCGTACGGACCCACTCACTGTTTAATTTTCGGTTTAGCCTTTTAATTACCTTCACAAAGATGATCGGTAAAGCAGAGCATACTCAAGATGCTTGTTCGTTGTTGCGATATCTAACTATTTAGAGAGAATTATAACAAATTCTCCATCCTTATCACTAACTGATAGCCTTATCCTTCCTTCCCTTATCAGTCTTGCGAACCTCTTTCATGCCACACTTTTGTAGATCGGTAAGGTTCGATTGAAATCTTTTTCGTGCGATGGTGAGTGAGGGTTCTAAAAGTCTCATCCGCGAATTTCCGGAATTTTCTGTCAACCTCCTCGTTGGAGTCTTTTTGTCTATAGAAGGGCTTAGGAAATGGTGGTATTGGTGCAACCTCTACTTGCTGTTCATTCCTATTAGTCTCTTCAGCTCTGGCCTTTTTACGGAGTTGATCTTGCAAATCATGTAAGCCACATGCAAGCCTTACGCAAGGACACCTTAGAAATGGGTTGAGATGGTGAAAAGCCTGGACCCAATTCAACAGCGAGCGTGCACCATCAGGGAGAGTTATGCCTCTTAACACAGTGACCCTTGAATTTCTTGGTGCATTACTTGCCCTATTGTGACTCGCTTGTTCTTCATTAGCGTTTTGATGGGCAGTGTGCATTACGAGCCTATGTGATTTCCTTCCGGTGATCTCCACTTGGATCATTCAGTGGAAGCACATATATGAAAAGCGCTGAGTATGTTGAGTGTTGACTTTGTGCCTGATGCGATTGAAATCTAGATCTGGTGATTTTTTCTAAACGAGTAATAGAGGTGTTTGACTGATTGGATTGCGGACAAATTGACCAGGCTCTGAAGATGGAGAACTGCCGAAACGTCAGCTGTTGAATAAAGTTTATTGTAACACCTCGTGCTTTTTTCAGAGAAGAAAATCAGGAATTATGCTGAAGCATGCCGAGGTTAATAGACAGTCGGTCTTGGGAATTATCTTTAACATTATCATCATTATGGTTATCATTACCATTATCGTGATAATAGCGATAAAGATGATAGTGAAAATGGTAGCGATAATGATAGTATCGATAATGATAATGATACTGATGACTTTTATCACTATCACTATCATAATCACTATCCTCCCAATCACTATAATCACTGTCATTGTCATTACTAGCTAAGATCACTATCATCACTTCCACTACCGACACTATCACTATGATCACTATCACTGTCGTCACTAGAATTCCCGATTTTCTTCTTTAAGCCAAACGCGAGATGTTACATAATTCTTTAATCAACAGCTGACGTCCTCGGCAATTCGCCTTCTTTAGAGCCTGGAAAGTTCAATTTGACTGCAATCCAGTCAGTCCAACACCTCCATTACTCCCACAGAAAAAGTCAACCAGACCTAGATTTCAATCGCATCAAGCACAAAACAACTGTCAACATCTCACCGCTTTTCATATATGTGCTCCACTGAATGATTCAGAGTGGAGATCACATAAGCTCGTAATGCAACATCACAAAACTGCCCATCAAAGCAACAATCTTATATACTGACTCATATCACGAGTGATATCGAGGTATCCCTCTCCGCAGTTTTATAGTTGGATTTTCACTGCCTATTTACTATCGTCACTATCAGTATCAACATTATCACTACCGCCACTATCACTGTCATCACTGTCACTATGACCACAATCACTTTCATCGCTAATGGCTACCGCCACTACCACTATGATGGTTACCACTACCATCCCAACCACTATCACTACCATCTGTCAAGGACAGACCTGATTGGTCAGGGTGGGTCCAAGTATTATTGCAGATGCGCCTTCTGGGTCATGTGGTGCTCAACCGGTCAAGCAAACGCTCTTAGAGTGTTTTCCATTTTGATTTATAGTTTATTAGGGCAGGAAGATTCTTCCATTGAATTCAAGTAAGCAATAGGTTACGATGTGATTTATTGTTTTGATTGGAGAGTTCGAATAATAAAATTATCAAAACACTTTGTATTCTCATTTTGACTCTAACTAGTAAATAGGCATCTTTTGTGGAATCTCGTCATTGATCTCCTTTTTTCGCATATTTGGATGCTTTTCGTTGATATTTATATTTGGATAGGAAAACGTTTTACGTACTCTCGTTGTGGTCATTAACTGTATCTTTTGTGTTCGTTCAAATTAATTGTTGCAGTTACTCTTTTTTCACTAAAATAAAACTCGGAGCCTCAGCTAGTGTGGAGTAAAACGTTAAGTGTCAGAGGAATCTCGGAGACCTATTACTTTGGGTTCTATATTGCTAAACCAAAACATTTCGAAAAAGACCCTTAATCGTTGGACAAGAACTTTTTATAACAAAGTTAGTAATTATTCGTAAGCTTGGATCTTTCGCAAGTGTTATACGGGCTCACTTTTTCGCAAGCGTTTTCATATTGCTGTGCGCTCCAGAATAAGATAATAATTCATGTCCGCTACAAGCTTTTCTTATTACTGCGCTCGGAGGCACGTAAACGCTTATTAACGTGTAGAGATGACCTTGCAGTATCAAGAGTAATAGGTTTTGTCAGGAGTTTGTTTCACGACGAAAAAAAAAACCCTAAACATGATGAATAAAGTCGTTTTGCACATGAGAATTACTCCACCGCGATCGATTCGTTCTGTAATAATTCGCGGCCACACACACTTACACACACACACACACACACCCACTTACATACATACACACCTGCACACATACACACACTTACACACACATACACACACACCACACACACTTACACAAACACACACACACCCACACCCACACACATACACACACACATTCACACACACGCACAAAACAAACAAACAAATGCGCGTCTGATGTAGACTCGTACTTATTTTCACCCCTATAATACTGTGAAAGAGGGCCTTTTCTCTAAAGTTGGCATAGTGTGGAATCGTCAAAATCAACGCTGCCGAATGGCATCGTGGTCACAAATTAAAACTGTCATTCACAGAGGGTGGAATAATTATGTCTGCTTGTTTGCTTGCCGGCTCTGATGAAACATAGGCTAACAATATTTATGGGGGAAGTATCACCTAGTGCAAGTTCCACTCAGAGGAAATGGCATCTACTGTTTAAGTTTTGCACATCACTGGGTATATCTATGACATCATACTACCGCGAGAAGCGTTTAACACGTTCTCAACGACGTTGAAATCCTGCTCGTCGCGCCGCCGCACAGCGCCGCACATACGTGCGGCAGCAATGACGTTAGAGCAGTTTTCTAATGAAAAATGGGATATTTATCGTTACTAAGAAAAACTTCGTTCGCAGTAAATGATCGAATACGAAAGAAAAGATATCCATGAAATTTCTTGTGGTAGAAACTATGGCAGTTTTTCCCCCTAAAGCTTCGAATCTTGAGGAAAAAGGGAGATACTTAGTGTAAGATGATCTTTCGAACTGTCACTGAACATCGTTATGTTATCCATTCATATTTTGGTCATATCATCCTTTAGTAACTACATCAACAACAACTCATCTTCATACAAGAAGACAAATTATTTTTGAATGAATGAAAAGAAAATGAATGAATGAACACAAAACTTTATATGCACATAAGAACAAGTGGCGACTAATGACAATAAGAGCGCTAATTCCTGTATTTCTTTTCAGTAAATTTTTCTCAACACAATTTTGTTGTGACTCCTCCAGTTCCCATTTCCGCCATTCACCTCAGCAAGATCATGCAGCTGGTTTACGAAGTTCATCAAGACGTTAGGGACACTGGCCGCCTCGTCCTTTCGATGGCGGACAAGCTGCATGAGAAACATACATATTTCTTTTGTATATATGTATTCGCAAACATTACTAGTGAAGACAGCGACACAGATGGTGAAGAGGAAAATACACCGTTTGATGCAAGAACAGCCTCTGGCTAGTCATGGAGCATAGTCGCCCATGAGGCAACTTTTTAATTATGATCATGTGGCTGTTCAGAATTTGGCATTGCTCGGGCGTAAGACTTCAATGGAACATTATGAACTATTTATGAAGGACCTTTGGGAGTTGACTTTTGAGCAAACGAATATATATGGTCATCAAAAAAAGGAAGGATGGAAAGACACAACGATTGAAGAAATAAAGATATTCTTGGACTTGAGCCTTAAAATGACCGTTACACAAATGCCAAACCCTCTACGATTGTTGGACCAATAGCCCACATCTTTCGGTGATCATCATAAAGTCGCATATTATGCCGAGGGATCGCTTTTTTCGAGATCATGATCCACTTACATGTAAGCAACAATATAGATCACGATGTGAATGACAAGTTATACAAAATGCGACCAATGCTGAAGCTTGTCGAGAAAAATGTAAGAACCCATTCAAACCATGGGGAGACGTGTGTATCAATGAGTAGATGGTGCCATTTAGAGGACGAATTGAATTCCGCCACTATGCACCTTGCAAAAGAAACACACATGGATTAAAGCTATTTAAACTTTGTGGTGAAGGCGGATACACCTTCAAAACGATGGTGTACATAGGTATTGGGCAGACCGGACTCCAAACGAGCCACTTGCAGAGTTTGTGGTCAAGATTCTAATGAAGGGTCCTCTGAATGAAAGCACCTCTTTGCCGAGAACTGGTCTGACTAGGCGCTGTTTCTACTAAGAGCACGTTTATAGTAATCTCTTTGACGACGAACTATCCTTCTTAGCAATGAAATTTGCATACAATCGAAGTTTATTGCTAGGAAATACAGTAAGAAATTTCATTGTAAAGTTGAAACAAAGCATCGTGAGGGCAAAAGGTCAATCTTCTCCCTCACTTAAACGTAGTGCTGAGGTTCTTTCAGGAACCAAGCTTGCTATCAAAGCGGCGCTATTCAGGAGATCGATTAACTATTAAAAACATCAATAATTCAGGAGAAAGTGTTATATGGAATCAGAAAAAATGTTTTTCCTTGTAGGAAGAGGATTTTTTCTTCAAAACAGAGAAGATTTCATGCTATACTATAAACTCTTCATGAGAGCCCTTTCCATAACATTTCCTTATTTTGCATCATAGTCATAATTCTGCATCGATAGTTATCTTATAATCAAAATTTTACTTTGTAAGGCCAAGAGATATCTTGTGAAGTTGATAAAATACGAAGTGTGACGTAAAACTTGTCCTCTTTTATTGTAGAACGGACTATAAAAGTATTTTGACAAAGCAAGCATAGTGGAATATAGAAAAGCATGAGTGAAAAACACGGAAACGAAGTTATATAGCAGCTGGAAATAAGTTCTCTCTCACAATAATTCCTTTTTCCATTAAAAACATGAATTATATGTTGGCTAATTGGAGGATAATCACAAGGTCCTCAAAAATAGTCAAACGTAAAAGTATTTATTGCATTTGTATTTTGTTATATTGTACGAACATATTATTTTTTGTATTGTTGCTTTTATTTTTTCATGTACATTGTTTAAATGTATATATATAGCGTTTTTAAGTATTGTTATATGCTGCAAATTAATGAATGAATTTTGATGAACAAAAAATTGATAACTTGATCACTTTTGAGCCGGTATTCCTAATATGAGATATGGTGTGATATGGTGAGTCAGTGTTTTGAACATACTGTAGTGAAAACAGAAGGATAACACCAAAAAAGACTACAATAAAGCGTCGTGATAGTGGATCGAAACGGTAACCTTCTTCCACATGGATGCTAGCACCACACGCGTCACTGCTGGTTGCTCGATGCCAAGCCGAGACGAGGCTAGTGCCGTTGGCCAGCAGCTTTCATCGTGCTGACCGACCCACTTTCGCGATTTTTTGACGACGTTAATTTCCAACTTTATCGTGATGATCTACGCGCTTTAAAGCTGAACGATTGTAGATCATAGCAGAAGCGAAGAGCAATTGAACAAATAACTTTTCTTCTAATAATTTCAGGCCGAGTTGAGTAATTATTTTGTGATAGAGGATCTACATTATTACTTCAATCTTACCAAAGCATAGTGCTTTCTGACCGTTCTCTGCTATTGTTGTTGTTCATGATTTTTATATGAGCAACTCCAGAGTTCTTATACAGAAAGTGGTTTACTCGTCATATCCTACGAAACGCATGTAGAGGGGTCGGTGACCACCATGCGATTTCACTGCTGTAATTAACACACATCTTCTGCACATACAAAAACAGAATCTCTTGGCGTTATAGATTGTAAAGCTTTTTCCGTTGTAGTCTCATCGAAATTCAGTCATGTGGGATGCAAAGCCACATTTGTGAATTACTCTGTAAAAATAGGTTCGAATGTCGAAGAAGGCAATGTTGTTATAATGGCAGTCGTCAACTATGAGGAAAGAAATCACCAGTTTTGCTGAAGTTTATTGGAAAAAGAGACAGTCCAATTTTTCATAGCAATTATGACAGCAGAAAAGTAGAACGTTAACCTCAAAATAGTTCAATTGAATAGTTCTGAGTGAAAGAAATGAAGAAATCAAAAGAGCAGAATTGAAAAGTCTTGCATGAACAGCCTAGCTCATTCAATTTCGAGAGCGAAAACGTTGAGATCACCGCTCACACTCATACAGATGTATTCATCAGGTTTATCGCTACGATGTTTGAATGAGATTTTTGATTGATCGTTGTCGTCCACGATGATCTGAAATTAATGATACATTGTGATATCGGGATTATCGGAGGATTAAATCGCAAACAATAGTAGAACTTTAGTTTGCGCAAGAAGAATGTGAAAATCAAAAAGCGGAAATTACTATTAGATGAATATAAGCTCAACATGAACAAGTCGAGAAGCACGGAATTAAATATGCGATGCCTAAGTCAACCAAAACCAAGAAATACAATGAGAGGAATGGAACATTAGCGTTCTTGGAGGTGGGATTTTTTAGAAGGAAATTTTTTTGCAAGACAAAAACTTCTCTTTGATTTTAATAGTCAATCGAAGAACCAAATCTCGAGAACTTTGTAAAAGCGTTATTTTCAGCAAAAAATGTCCTCTTACAGCGCTGTAGCTCTCAAAAAAGAATTATATTTAACACGTGTTGTGCGTAATCGTGCTTATTTTTCTTACGACAAATATTTCCTCTAGATTACTATGGAACAACTCGACAGCGTATGTTTCGCCGGTTAGAATATGATGCTTATTTTATGAAAAGATCGTTCTACTGCACTGTAGCACGGACTGGCTAAAATGTGTTATGGCTGTGAAGTGATAGCTGCGATCGATAGAGAGCATAGGCGCAATTCACAAGTGCAAGTGCAAGTTTCGCTACTATATTTCAGGTTTTATCTCCGCTTTGAAGAAACATCTAAATGGAGTACTTAATCCTGATGCCTTCAACTCATCTCTACACGTTTATAAGCTTTTTTGTTAGGCTAAGGCTGCTTAGGCTTTGATTTAGGACCAAATTTGGTGGCGTGTATGATTCGATGTACATAATGAGAATAAAAAGCATAGGGGCTGTAACGTTGAAGCTAAGTTTCTCAGCAAGACTGGCACAGAAAACTCAAAAATATCACAGAAGGAGGAAAAAATATCCAATTAAGTATAAGAATCCCCCGCTATTGTGCGCGACGCGCATGAAACATAATATTATTTTGAATCCCACAGCGCAGTAAGATAGCAGAAGCACCGGAATTTTTGCTTCCGAATGAGTACTGGTAGTTCCGTGGTAAATCTTTGATCAACAAAAGAGGTTCGTTTGATGATCTTCGCTCGATAACGGAAATCACTCATGAGAGACAAGGTTGATCGACCCAAAAGAGACGTGTCCTGTGACTTTTCGTTTCGAGTATTCTCTTAAGACCATCCTCACTTTCAGTGTGCTTTATAAATATTTCTTGAGCCATGCATGTGGTTTGTTGCGGGCACTTGTACAGTAAAATACACGTGCTTCGTCATTGGCAGCCTCGTCAGTCGGGCAAATTCTTCATCCTTAGCCAGTCCTCTCGGGTTGCTCCTTCACCCACTCCTCTTTACACAGAGTAGGCGATTACGTACGATTTACACGTACGGTCATGTAAGATAAATTATTGAAGAGTGTTTTGCACTCAATTGCTTTTGGCTGGTTTCGTCAAGAAAATCATACCTTTCGTCTTTATCAGTCAATCTTTGTATCAATCAGGTATACTGAAATTTCAGTGTTCTTAGGCAACATTCGAAGCAAAAGATACGATAAACTTGACGAAACCAGCCAATAGCAATCGAATGTACTACACTGCCCAATCAGTGATTACTTTTTCACTCAATGACACGTGTAAATAGTACGTCTACGTCTTTTCTACGTGTGAGATTGTGTTCTCTCCAAGAGGATTGGCTAGAGAAGAAGAGCTTGCCCAACTGACGAGGCTACCAGGGGCGAAAGACGTGAGTTGAGGTGTACAGGTGCTCATAACAGACCACATGTATGGCTCAAAAGTATTTGTCAAGGCATGTCATGTGACGTGTAAATTTGTGTTAATGTATCATATCATGTCTTCATGTTGCAAAAAAAAGTTTGCTAGAAACTTGTTTATGCCCGAAATTTGCTTTTTCCTGGAGCGCTGTGTGAAAAAAATTGCTTAACAATAAAACGAATGTTAGTTTTCTTTCGATTTTTCTTTCAAAAGCGTAAATTTGATTCACCATTATCAAAATACATATGGCAATCCCAGATATTTATGACTCGGTGTGACATAAGCAGCGTTGAACCTTATAAGCGTGAGCATGACTGTAGTTTGCGACGAGAGGTCCAAATATTCTCCAATTCCAACTTATTTATGACAAAATTCACAAACTTATCAAAAGGACTGACCCCGACCGCGTCGTCTTGAATATTGAAGACCAGCTTGAAACCTTGACCCTCTTTGTATGGGAACGAAGGTTCGTTTATTTGCTGTTTCCACTGTCCACCTTGGTATGAATTAAGCACAGTCTGCATAAGTGTTATTAATTTTTTTTTGTACTATGAGCAAGTACCTTTCACTTTTTGTGACCAAGTAAAATTTTTCACTCATTGTCGAAAATTCACCAGTTTTTCTTCGAAGCGAGGGTTGAAATGAAGTAGAATATCAGATCCCTTTTCTCCGAGAAAGTCGACTGTAAATTTCTTAGCGTTTGGAGTTGGAGATGCATACAAGGTGATCTTTTGACCTAAACAATGTTACGGCTTCTAAGGATTTTAAGGATAAGGACTTATATAAACAACAATGCACATACCGGGACAAAGATTTCCACCGGGGAATCTCTTGACGCATCTTTCAGAAGCAGCAACATATGCAGTGTAAACCTAGAATTGTTTCTGAAGGTTGTGATAAGAAAGCAGATATGCGTATACCAGCTGTGATTACGAATGATGAGCCTCAGCACATTTTTATAATCTTCTAGCACTTTGCTAGTGCATTAAGTTTCTGCGGCGCCCCGTCAGAGCGCGTTTGTCTTTGGAAAGTTGAGCGCCTTGTCAATATGTTTGATGATCCAGGATGGCTCTGATCATTGGCATTAGTCATGCCTAATTAAAGTTCGAACTTGAACCGTTAAAGTTGTCAAATCTGCGTTTGAGGCAATTGGTAGATTTTGTCTTCTGCTGCTCCTAACAATTCAATAATGGCATACCCTAGCACATAGCTACTTCATAGAACTTTAGATTGCAGACTGAGACTGTTTGAGTCCAGGTACATCACATCTAATATATTATGACATGTGCAATGGTGAATAGATAGGCGAATCAAGTAGGCAACTCAATGTCGTTAAAAAAAACGAGATGGAACACTGGAAAATCCAACGAGTGCTCCTCTATGTATCCATTGAATGAATGAGGACAAGTCTCGGTAATGACTGTGAGATGGTATATAATCGGGAGGAGGTGAATCCATGGAGTATAAAAACTGTTGAGGTACTTCGGATAGAATTTTTGACCTCAGGAATGAGCAAAAGAGAAGAATATCTCAAAATCACAAAGGAAAGGGTAACTCATTCCATGATAATTTAATGGTTCAAATAATACTGATTATTCGTAGTGTGCGACAACACTCCAGTAACCTCGCCCTAGTAAGTAGCTAGACGGCCAATTTCGTAATTTGTGCATTAAATTTTCACAGCTGGAAGGTGGGGGGGGGGGGGGGGGGAAGGGGCATAGGGTGGAGGAGTGCAGCCAAAGTAAATGGTAGTACTCGCCGAGAGCGAGATTGATCCTGTCATCCATTAAATTCTCTCCTAATCAGTAATGAACACTCTCACGAAAATTCGCGTCCCGAGTGGCTACAAATTTGCAATGCGATGTACACGATTAGCATTTTACGACGCTCATGAGAAAGTTGAGTACCCAATTAAGCGACAAACACCAGGAGACGAATTAAATCTAAACAGTTTAAGAATCCGCAAACTGAGCAAGTTGTGGTATGAACTTAATTACGTGTTCAAAGTGAAAGTAAAGAGATGCCATCTAAATGGTTTTATACCGTAGGAGCGCGCTTGGATTAGTGATTAAAGGTGCTCTGCGACAAGAACATGGTCGATTAGTCGATTGCTAATTGGCTGACGTCAGCAAACTTAAACTGGAGTGTCCGTCAGCGTTAGAGAAACTCCATCTCCTCTGTCGTGACTAGTTGCCGACAACAGTATTACTTTTCGTCGCAAGATTCGCAGTTATAATTCGGACTAATTCGCGCACGGTCTGCGCCAGCGTATTGACTGCTATCTGTCAATGTTGACATCACACTTGCACACATGACATCATGAAACGGCAGCCAATACGCCGGATAGAGCCCCCGCGAATCAGTCAAAATCTTAATTGCGGGTTTTGCAGCGAAGTGTAGCACTGTAGACAGTGACTAATCGTGGCAGAGGAAGTGGACACGTTCTCACGCTGATGGACACGCCCAGTTTGAGCCCACAAACGTCAAGTGGTTAATGAATCACTCCCATGCTACCGAGCCTTACCATTCCTCCGGACCAAAATTACACCCGTGTTAGAAATAAAGGCGAATGGCGGGTACTGAACATAATTTTTATTCTGGATGCTAAGCATTATAAAAGAATTTCTTTTCCGAAAACCCGCAAAATGGGATTTAGGAAAAAATCACGCTTTCAAGCTATAACTAACGCTCCTATAAAATGTTTTTGTCCAGCTCATGAGGTCTGTTTTTCAAATTGTCACCTCATTACAGACAAGTACCGAAATTATTTTCAAACTACCAAAATCTTTGAGTGAGCACCATTGTCATCAAAAAATGATGTAGCATCGAGCAACAGACTGCCTTTCTAAGCTAAGTTTTGAAGTTTAGGCGGGAATTAGGTGCCCTGACGAGAAAATCATTTAAAGCGAAGCTTTTGGTTGGTTGCTGGTTAAGAAAATCGTAATAAGAAAATTTCCGTGAGCACCGGATTAATTGCGCAACACTACGACTGCACTGAAAAAAAAATTCAACTTACTGCAACTACGAGAAGAAGAGCAGTCAAAGCGTTCATTGCTGTGGAATGATTTTCCACTAAAATTGACAACTTTTATACGTACGAACCAAAGTCGTTCTTTTCTATGAGATGATGATTTTGTGTTTTCACCTGGTGGTGTGACCGGAAATCTCATTTCCGCGTTCGTCCGCACTGTATCGTGTCACGTCAACAATTTCGTTTGGCCATCATTCAATCGAAGTGCAGTAAACTCAATAGCTTATTGATATTAAAATCGAAATATTTCTGACTGAAGAGCTGCTCGCCTTCTTCATTAATGCGATGTTAATTATGGTACTGAGTTGTACAAGTTCAAGAACGAGATGCTTCAGTTGACAATGGAACAACCATTATAAAAATTACGCAACTCGGACCCAAGAACTTCACTAGGCACCATAGGGACCAGAAGCATGCAGGAGTAATGTTCGGAGTTGAATTCATAGATCAATAATCGCACAGAAATCAAAAACATCTGCGCGCAAAGCTTTGGAAGCCTTTTGGATTTATAGCAAAAATCCAAATGTAACCTAAAAAAGGAGTGCATCGTGATTAACGAGTGACCTTGAACCATACCTCAGGCTGATTTTTCCGCTTTGAGTTAGGCACAGCTCACTGATGCACTGACCTTCATCGGCCGATCTTCAATCAATCACTGATAGACCTTAAAACATTAGAACGGTAAGCGTTTTAAAATGGAGCTTTGCTATGCTATCTAAAATTCATTTCTTACGTTTTCAGCTGGGATTATGGAGGTTTTGGCCTAGAGCATTTTGAATCAATTTGGTTTTTCGATGTGCTGAAGAAGGCGACCCGCCAAAACGTTATCCACTGCAATTATTGTAATATTAATACTGCATTACTATCTGTATTGTTGTATGCGAATTGTATTCGTTGTTATTCAATAAATAATATCACTAACACCTCGGAGTGGCTAAACAGAAAAGTAATCTTTTATTCAAACTATGCCGAGGCTAACAATAGTCGTTTGTGAGATAAAGAATCGATTTAGAACAAAAATATTTGGTGTCCTGATTTCGTAAGAAAACCCAATTCCGACATTCCGATGTGAACATAAAGTACATCTGGTGGTCTCTTTCAGTTTGATAAGTGACAGATTGAGTTGTCAGTTAATGAGTTTGAGATTAGAAAAGCCAGTGGATTTTTCTCGTTTTCAAACTTTATACTCGATTCTTCCTATACAATAAAGAATGCTCACATATTGAATTGGCTTGTGAAACGTGAAAATGGGACGTATTGCAACTCAAATAAGTTTATAAATTTGTCTATAAGAAACTGCCGACTCAACTAAGCACCACACTTGGGTTTTTGTTATAAGAGACTCATCGATTTGAAAAAAATTAGTGTAGTGGTATTGCCACTATCTAATGTACAAGAATGCCTTACTTTTAATGTTTCAATAGCAGTGTTGTAATGTTGTAACTACAATAATATCGATTGACAGTCTCCATTTTTGCCTTATCCCACTTTGTTTACACAAAACTGGATGGTCGCCTGATGAAGTGATTGGATATAGTACTTCCCTGTTTGTCCGCTTTGTTCTCTGTTACGTCAGCAATTTCATTTTGCCACCAATCAACTATAATGCTGCAAATTCAGTGGTGTATTGAGATCGAAGTAAATATTTTTGAGTGAAGAGCAGCTCGCTTTTTTCATTATTACGCTGCTAATTATGTTACAGAGTTGTTTCACAAGAGCTCAAGAATGAGGTGGTTTAATTGATGATGGAACGGTAGAGTATCGTTTTGAAAAGAAAGTATTTGATCTCCAGATTTCGTGAGAATCCTCAGTTCAGTCAATCCGTTGTCCATATGGAGTATGTTTATTGCTTCCAATTGATATCATAAGCTAACGATTTGGAAACAAGAAGTTAGTAAACCTTTCTCGTGATGAACGTTATGGCTGACTCTTTCTGCACAGAAAGGAATGTTAACACACTGAATTGCTTTATAAAGCGTGGAAATAAGCGCACATGGCTCCTTAAGTGACCTAATAATGTTTTTAGGAGATACTGTCGACTAAGCAAAGAAGAACACCTGGGTGTTTGGTGGCAAGAATCTCACCAGTGTGGAAAGAATTGGAACAGAAATGCTGCCGATATCTAATCTACAATGATTCTTTATTTCCACAGCTTTAATAGCAATGCCATAATGTTATAACTAATGTCAAATAACACTTTCCATATTTGCCAAAATTCCACTTCGTTCTTCTCGCAATATGTTGTATTATTCCCGCATTTCTCTATGTCTTACGCGTAACGGAATTTTTGGTTTATGGACTTCTTATTAACGTTTTTCTATTCAATTCTATTCCTTCTGTTCAGTCATATAAAGAATGATAAGTATCGAATGAAGTCGGCTTTCCAGGCAAATATGTTTCCTTCTTATTCTATCAAATTTTTTTTTTGGTAGGAAGAACTATTCAGCTGGTCTATATTAGTGTTGTTGTTGTACGTCTGAGGTACGATAGAACCTAATTTTCGGAACACTGTCCTTTTTAATCGGACTCGATCGCCGCTAGTGTTTCTCTCATCAGAATCGATGACTGACATTTCGGCGAGTTCGCCTTCTCTGATGTTTGGGGTGTTCTTGTAATGTTAATCGCATTTTTGACTTTTTATTTGATATAGCTGAGTTCCATTGAAAGTTGGCCCTGCGATTTACAATTCCGTAAGCTTTTTCCCTATATCAGTTTTACCTGCAGGAAAGTAATATCAATTCCAGCAGCGGAAACATGAAGTTCACTAAACTTAGTGGGTTTGATAGAAGATAGTAAATGAAATAAATGCTTCATAAGAATTCTCGAGATATTAACGTAAAAGTTCGATAAATAACAACAGCAAAGTACGGTCAATTGATTTTATGCTCTAATGGGAATGCACTAACAATATATGGTTGCTTTCATAAAAGAACTATCCCACTGTGACCGAAACGTCTAAAAAAAGTGAATTTTTTTGAATGCTCTCAGCATCTGTTTTAATGTATTATCAGTCTGTTTTTAGAATGCCAGTTTCGTAATCAAGTTTGAAACGACATCGAAACATTTACGGGTCAAGTCAGCTGAGCAGAAGCTCTCAAAGGCTCATTCAGTTTTCTAGTAGTTAAGTTTAATCAAAAGAACATTCTTTTATATCCATGTAAGCAAGAATTAGGAATGTGCTTATCAGTTTGATTGCAGAGTCCGGGGCGATAAGTGTATCAGAAGACGTTGTGTTCTCTTTATAACTTCAATGAACAAATACGTATCCTTTTGGGTCTCGTTGTTGTCCCCTTCTCTCGGATATCTGGACGTTTTCTGTTGACTTCTAATTTGGATGAGAATCTGTTTAACGGAGTTTTATTACTGTCTTGTTGCTTTTTCCCAAGAAACTATTCGCTTCAGTGTCTCTTTTTTGGCTAATTACCAATCATCAATATTTAATTGTTGGCCGCAGCCCATCTTGTTGTACTGTAGAGTCAACCTTTAGGATCCTGTTGGCAGGTATGTTTACCCTCTTCCCTTCCAAACACTTCTCTGCACGGCACGGGATGAAGAAGCAACCCCTTTCGCTGGAAAAGAACTTTTCGTAAGAGTGTTAGTAATCACTCAAAGGCTTAAGTCTCTAGTTACTGTGCAGCGTGTTCTCTTTCTGAAAAGACTTTCTTATAATGCTATAGCATTTAAAACAAAATCATCTTTCACATCGGCCGCTCGCTTATACTGTTGGTTCGTTGGTAACACGAAAAGCACATAAACGTGTGCAGAAATTTCTTTAGTATCATTATTGTGTGTATTATCTGCAGTTTTTTTTCTGAGCGAAAAAAATCCTGATTGAGTAACAAAAATCGCACTTCACTTGTGTTGCTCCTACGCATTCGGTCGATTGATTGCGGAATGCCGTATCGAATCTACGGCCTCCAGACCGCACATAACAAGCCCCTGCCGAATTTGTGAAATCGATCTTATATCACTGCTACACTACAGTGCACTGAACGTTTCATGAAATAAGCACAAATTTGAAATGGTCGAAACTTACTCTGTCGATTGTTTTCTAATATTCGATTAATAGTTCTGTTCTGCGAGAAATATGTGCGTGTCATACAAATCTCTTTCTTCTGCTAGAGCGCCATAAAAAGGCTTTCCAAAAAAATGACCCCACAGCGCACTATCCAAAGATTTAAGCTTTCGCAAACTGTTTAAAGTGTAACAGCAAGTCTTTGTCCAGTGCAAGCGGTCATTTTTCTATCACTTGCCGTCTAATGGAAAAGAAATCAAAAACAAGCATAGGCGCAGTCAAAACTCCTTGTGCTCATCACTAAAGAACTATTGCTTTATCATACACCGATTAGGGACTTCGTGCATTTACTACGGCTGCACGAATTTCAATAGGCCTTCTTGGAAATACAGAGCTGTTCGTCTTGACCTTTGGTAATCATTCGGTGGCATAAAAAAACTGCGCTATTTCAATCCTTTCTTTATTCATTGAGTTCTTTCTTCGAACGTTGTAGCGTTGAAGAAAAGATTACTTTTCGCACAAGGTATTTTCTCCACAAATAAAATCTTTATATGCACTAAAAGCATCGGAGCACATAGTGGAAAGCTTGAAGTGCTAATTTTTCTGTAATTGTACAAGTCATGACACTCCTAAATAATTACTAATTTCAGCTAAATGCATGTCGTTAACATTTCCATGAAATCTCTAATCTTCATCACAACTAATCTCCATTGCACATCGAAAGAACAAAATTTTCTCGTACGTCAGGGTATATTTTGAAAATAGAAAGTTTGGCTATATGATAAGCACACTTAGATGAAAGTTGGTCTTCACAGTAGAAATAACATCGATTTTTTTTTGACAGCCGTACATGAACGGCGCAACATTACGAATACTTGGCTATGGCTCTAGAAGGAATTTGCAGTTTGAATATGCTCATATTGGCTAGTTTTTCGGTTTGCAGTTGCCTCACCCATTATCCATCTTCCAGCCTTTGTAAGTGAATGTGTCCTGGTCAATTTTAAGCAACACTGTACTATCAAAGAATTTGTTGCCGTAAAAGTCTGTGTGGGAAATGTGATTCCTGTGTGAATCCTTAGCGACAATGACCCGATTTTCTTGGTATCTCTTCCCAGTTCAACATAACTGTAATGGACCATATAATATAATGATTTCAACGTGTTTATATCCATTGACCAACAATTTTAAATACGTATGGAAAACTTTCATTCAAGTCTAGCTGCTTGGAAAATCAGCCACAAATCTTGGTGTCTTAATCGGAGGTAATTTTTTATTCCGTTCATTAACAAACTGTGCACTACACTAGGTGTTTTCAAGAATTGTTCCTACTCTTGTAAAACATTCATTAAGGAGATGGGAATAGAAGAAAGACGGAGATTCCTATAATATGGATGTTGTAAAACATAATTTTCTTTGAGTGCTACTGCGCTATGAAAGGATCTTCTAAAAAAAAAAAAACACGCAGCGCAGTAACTAGAGATTTACGTCTTCGAATGATTATCAACACTCTTATAAAATGTCTTTGTCCAAAAAATGAGATCGGGTTTTCATTTATTCCTTTTCAATCATAAAAAAACCCACGACTCGGTTATTATGTTTACCTTGCGTGGGCGGGGACATGGGACATTTGCCCAGACGCCTGAAGGCAGTAGTTGCAGTTTCAGCGAGGAATTAAGGAAATAAAGTTTGAGAAGTCAAATTGTATTGATATTCTTCCAGTATGAGAGTATGGGTGAGTACATTAATGAACAAAATCTGTGCAAATTAATTCACCATGAAGTTAAGATCCAATCTACAGCTTCCTCAATACCGTTCCCCTGAATGTATGGAAATACTTCATTTGGGCGATGCTCTCCGCCGCTTCGTCCGACACGATGTAACCATGAGCACTTGTTTACTGAGAACGACTATTATTGAAAGATCTACTTAAAGCCTCACAGTTGTGATGAACGCTATGTTTGAGACGTCGACGTAATGAAAATTCTATAATAAGCTTAGTTATAGTTAGGCAATGAAATTCAAAATAAATTCGACTCATAGTATGGCAATATCTTCCACATGTCAAACACCGGACGTACTGGTGCTTATCATAACAGCAACAATCTCTCCATTAGAAGTAACATATAAACATTCAATTTCGCCGACCGCATTCATCACATCAGTGTACACTTTATCAGCGATTACGCCAGAATTCTTACTACAGCGTACCACTATGGACAAGCAGGTAGTGAATGGGACTGGTCAGTGCATGAAACCAGTCATCACATCCAGTAGTGTTTGTGTTAACACAAAATCATTAGCACGAAGTAGTTTCAGTGCACGTGTTCTTGGTAAGACTAATAAGTTTTTCGACGTGACAAGTATGAAATTTTGAGCTTTTCCGAGTTAACAAAAGGTTACGAGTGAGCAAAGTCCTCGCTTCGAGGTTTTTTGGATAAATTGTAAAAGTCCGGGAGTGAACAGCAAGGGAATGTGTCTGAACACGATAAATCCTGAGGCATCTAATCTTTGACTGATCTTCTAGTCTGGATCTGATCGGACACCGTTCTATTTGACGTATTGACAGGAAGTGAGAGTGACTTCGAACGTCATCCCGCGCAAAAAAAGTAGGCGGTTTACACCTGGGTAATACTGCGAGTGGCTTTACTGGATCGAGATGGCATCTAGAATGCCATTTAAATTCATAAATACTACAAATAAGTCGCATACGTACACGAACAGCGTTGTGTGATCACATAAAGGCTTTAAGGAAGGCGTAATCGCCGAAACGTCGGCCATTGATTTGAAAGAGGACATACCAACTTCGCGAAAACATTGAATAAAGACAAGTTCATCAAATATTCCTTGTATTCAGTTTATCGCTTCATTTCAAATGTCACGGTTCAGTGAAAATTACTCTTTCAAAACATTATGAGGCAAAAGTTTTCAGTAAGATGCAGGACAGGACCTACGGATTTTACCGTTTTTAATGCATTATCAAACTTTACCACAGGCTTATGATGGGTCCAACACCATTTTACACCAACTAAACAATGGCATTTCTACGCGCTGGCTCCTCTCTTCATTAAATTTTTTTGCTACTCCAGAGATCATGTTTGCACTAATTGGGAAGAGGAGTATATTTCAATAAATGTTACGAAGAAAAGATTGCAAACTAGAAAAATGTTGAAGAAACCGTACCATTCCCCGAAAATGGTTGTCAAAGAAAATATCACGACCAAAAATCTTAGTGTGCTCTTTAATGACTACGGTATGTGTTCAAGACAACGTATTGTTGAGGTGTGAGAGTCTAATCGAACTCTTAGAACTGTACGTGCTCGATATTTCTAAGTTAATTGCTGAACAGGCAAATATGTGTGGCAATTAGAAAGATTAGTGAAGAAAAACGCTCACATTCTCTTAGAACAGGCTACAATTTTGCGCAAAAGGAGTTGAAAATATGTCTGTTTTCCAAGCATGTCGTTTTCCTATTGAGGAAAATATTTTTGGAATACTCGGTCGTTACTGATAATAAAAAAACTTTATACGGATTTCCTCGGTAGATGCCACCTCTGTGTAAACGAGGCATTTTAATTTCAAGTCTAACTATATAACAACGAACGAGACTCGCTGGTGAAGTTCGAACAACGTGCTGAACACGCAGAGATGAGGAACTCTCTACTTGTTAGTTCAGCTTACTAAAAAGGCTACGTCGGAGCATCAAACTAAGTGGTAAAACCTCCATTTCTCAATCTATCCAATAATTACAATTAGCCTGATGAAAAAGTTCTCTCCAAAATAGACCGCGAGTAGACATGGACATTTTTCGCAGAACGCGACTGCGTTGCAGAGAAATCTTCACTGAAGGCGGAGAGTTTTCATACAACTGGAGTTTACTCTCACTTGAAACGCTTTTCTGAAAGCATTTCCAGAATAATCTGTTTCTATCTGTCAACTATGTCTTTTTAGTATCAGATCAAATTACATGAATACCAACAATCCGGTGTGAAGTTGAGACGAAGAACTAATTTCATCAAAGACAAAGTCTATACTCGGCGTTTTTTGAGACTATGTTCATAACAATGTAATCTGACAATTTATTATGAACTCCGATGAGGTTGTAATCCCGAAACACGTGTGTGGCATTTTGGAGGTGCCATAGCAGACCATGGTAGGCTCAAAACATGTTATATAATCGTATTGTTACCAGTACATGTCTAAAACGCAATGATCTAAGAATATCTGTACAATCATAAAAATTCCGCCTAACATTATGTCATATTGTTTTCCAACAGCCGTCTTTGCTTAAAGATATTCCTCATGTGAGCTTGTAATAATCTACCGACCACGATTCATCACTGAAGACCGATAGTTAAGGAGAAGGGTTTGTACGAGCTCACAAACACACAAACAGTTGACGCAGGATAAATAACGGATAATCAATGCTGTTAAGCATGCCGACAGTTGAAACTGGTGCTGAAGTTGAGCTCATGTCTCATCCTTTCTGAAGGCGCGTGCTCACCATCACTACAAGGTTCCGTTATTCTATAATTCTTTCTATCGTGTTCATCAGAAAAACGCTCCAGGCTGCCCAGGTAGAAGCGCATCTCGGCCTCAAGCACATCAAACCTCTGGTTTCTTCGCAGTTGGTAAACGTGTATCCTACTCGTTCGGGAAAAGCTCAGTTTGAGTGATACAGGGAAGCAGTTGATGATAATGAGAGCTCACTGGTAGGGTTCTGTTTTTCCTCTGAACCACACAGCCTGCAGCAATCGTTATCACTAATGCACAGTACTAAGTCTAATAAATTGAAACCGACTTTTATGTAATTGCTACAAAGCCAACCACTCACATTTTCTTTGTTGACTGAGCCGTTTTCTCACAGAGAAGCTGTGAAACAAGAATTTTACTAGGCGTTGGCTCTCCACATTGTTCCGCTCTCACTTAATTGTCGATGTTCGTAATGTAGAAAATTGAAGGAAGTCAGCTATTTCTTCCTGTTCGATCGAATTATATGCGTGATCGGTATATCTTTTTCAGAGCTGGCTTGACGACGACTTTGCTTTCATCAGTTTGTTTTGTCTTATTCAGAACTCTAAGAACTACTAAAGTCTTTGACGTGACAAGGAGGCACTGGAAAAGGGAGGAAAAGGGAAAAAGTCGAAACGCTAGCCAATGATCTGATGCAGAGTTATATCAACATATCGTTAGCGTTCAGTAGAATCATAGTTTATGGAAGCTTATAGGCGTTCAGATGGTCTTTATCTTGTATCGAAGAAAAATCAATCATAATCAGAGGTGTCCAGAGAAAATTTTTAAAAATATTCAAATATGTTGTAGAAATAGAATATGGCAGTAGTGAAAAATTACTGCGAAAAATAGGATTATTCTTTTCTAGTAGCGTGCATTGAAGTAACACGCATAGGTTTTACAATGTCCTACTGGCTTTTGATAAATTGTCCAAATTTTTTGTCGACAAGAGCAGAAACTTGTTTCTATAAATGTTCAATGTGCAGTCTGGTCTGTCAGTGGAAGGGAGAAAAACTACCTCCAATTGAGATTATGAAGATCTGCGGTAGAGTCGCTAGACTTCAATTTGCTATAAGATTCTAAAATTATAGGTCAGTAAACATCAATACGTAAAAATTATTTGATCGAATAACCCATCGCAGTTTACGCAAAACGGGAGAAATTACCAAATTAATTAAGTAATATATCCCAGTGTATGCTAGCTCTGTAACTTCTTTCCTTAGATTAAGCGGCCTTCTCTGCTTTCATTTTCTCTTTTCCAGTGCCGCCTTGTCACATCAAGGACTTTCGTAGTCCTTAGAATTCTGAAGAAGATTAAACAAACTGATGAAAGCGAAGTCGTCGACAAGCCAGCTCTGAAGAAGATATACCGATCTCGCACATAATTCGATCAAACAGGAACAAATAGCTGACTTCCTTCATTTTTCCACATCACGAACATCGACATCATTAGATCATTACATCAACATCATTACGAACATCTACTAGGTCGTGAAATCAACATGATGAACGACCTGGCTCCAAAGTTGAGCAGGAGGAAGCGAGCGGCTTGGGGAACGTACAACAGCATCGAAGATGTAGTGAAGGGGACAAAGAACATCCAACTCCGTGCCCACCTTTTCGACTCGACAGTTATCCCTGTCCTAACGTGTGCAGCAGAAACCTGGTCGCTACGTAAGCAGGATGAAAGATCACTTGCCGTTATCGAACGCGCAGTCGAAAGGTCGATGCAAGGAGTATCCCGTATCTCGCAAATGAAAGAAAGGATTCGAAGTTCCGACCTACGTCAACGATTGGAAAATCAGAGACGCCGTTCTACACGCCAGGATGTCAAAAATAAGGTGGACCGGTCACGTGATGCGCTTCAACGACAACCGATGGACGAGAGCCGTTACCGACTGGATTCCTCGGGACGTCAAGCGCTCTAAAGGAAGACCACTGACCCGTTGGTCCGATTTCTTCACGAAAGCGATGGAAAAAAGATATGATACTCAGCGAATCCCTTGAGCGAGAAGGACCCACTGGGCAACTCTTGCGCGCGATAGGGAAAATGGAAGAGTTGCTGGTACCCTCTCGAGTCACTCGACGATCAACGAGACGACAGGTGACAGGTGACAGGTGTGACGAACATCGACTATTAAGTGAGAGCGGAACAATGTGAAGAGCAAGCCAACGCCTAGTAAAATTATTGTCTCACGGTTTCTCTGTGAGAAAACGGCTCAATCAACGAAAAAAATGTGAGTGATTGGTTTTGTAGCGATTACATAAAAGTCGGTTTCAATTTATTAGACTTAGTGCTGTGCATTAGTGATAATGATTGCTGAAGGCTGGGTAATCCAGAGAAAAACAAACCCCTATCAGTGAGCTCTCATCATCACCAACTGCTTCCCTGTATTAGTCAAACTGAGCTTTTCTCGAACGAGTAGGGTACACGTATACCAACTGCCAAGAAACCAGGTTTGATGTGCTTGAGGCCGAGATGCGCTACTGCCTGGGCAGCCTGGAGCGTTTTTCTAATGAACACGTCAGAAAGAATGATAGAAAAAACGGAACCTCGTAGTGATGGCCAGCACGCGCCTTCAGAAAGGGTGAGACATGAGCTCAACTTCAGCACCAGTCTCAATGGTCGGCATGCTCAACAGCATTGATTATCCGTTATTATTCCTGCCTCAACTGCTTGTGTATGTTTGTGAGCTCGTACAAACCTTTCTCCTTAATTATCGGTCTTCAGTGATGAATCGTGGTCGGTAGATTATTACAAGCTCACATGAGGAATACCTTTTAGCAAAGACGGCTGTTGGAAAACAATATGACATAATGTTGGGTGGAATTTTTATGATTACGCAGACATTCTTAGATCATTGCCTTTTAGACATGTATTGGTAACAATACGATTTTGTAACATGTTTTGAACCTTTCATGGTCTGCTATGGCTCCTCCATAATGCTACACACGTGTTTTGGCATTATACCTCATTGGAGTTTAAAATAAATTTTCTACCATTGTTTTGAACATAGTCTCAAAAAACGCCGAGTATAGAGTTTGCCTTCGATGTAAGTCGTTCATCGTCTTAACTTCACAGCGGATTGTTGGTATTCATGTAATTTGATCTGATACTAAAAAGACATAGTTGACAGATAGAAACAGATTATTCTGGATATACTTTAAAAAGGACTTTAAGTGAGAGCAAAGTCCAATTGTATGAAAGCTCTCCGCCTTCAGTGAAGATTTCTCTGCAATGCAGTCGCGATCTGGGATAATTTTCAATGTTTCCTTGCGTTCTATTTTGGAGAGAACTTTTTCATTAGGTTAACTGCAATTATTGGATAGATTAAGAAATGGAGATTTCACCACTTGGTTTAATTTTCTGACGAAGCCTTTTTAGTAAGCAGAACTAACAAGTAGAGTGCTTTTCATCTCTGCGTGTTCGCCCCGTTGTTCGAACTTCACAGCGAGTGTCGTTCGTTGTTGTATAATTAGACATGAAATAAAAATGTCTCGTTTACACAGAGGTGGCATTTACCAAGGAAATCCGTATAAAGAATTTTAGTATTAATAACGATCGCGTATTCCAAAAATATTTTATTCAATAGGAAAATCACATGCTCTGAAAACAGACATAATTTCAACTCCTTTCGCACAATTTCGTAGCCTGTTCTAAGAGAATGTAAGCGCTTTCCTTTACTATTCTTCCTAATTACTACACTTATTTGTATGTTCAGCAGTTAACTTGCAAACATCGAGCATATACATTTCTTAGAGTTCGATTAGTCTCTAACACCTGAGCATTACGTCGTCTTGAACACATACCGTAGTCTAAAAAAAGCTCACTAAGATTTTTGCTCATGATATTTTCTTTGACATCCATTTTCGGGAAATGGTACGGTTTTTTTTTACATTTTTCTAGTTTACAATGATTTATTCGTAATATTTATTGAGATATACTTCCCTTCCCAATTAGTACAAACAAGATCTCTGGAGTCGCAAAAAAATTCAATGAAGAGAGGAGCCTGCACGTGGAAATGCCTTTGTTTAGTTGGTATAAAATGGTGTTGGATCAATCATAAGCCTGAGGTAAAGTTTGGTAATGTATCAAAGACAGTAGAATCCGCAGGTCTTGGCCTGCTCTTACTGAAAACTTTTGCCTCATAATATTTTGAGAGAGTGAATTTCACTGAACCACGACATTTGAAATGAAGACGATAAACTGAATAAAAAAAAATATTTGATGAACTTATCTTTATTCAATGTTTTCGCGAAGTTGGTATGTCCTCTTTCAAATCAATGGCCGACGTTTCGGCGATTACGCCTTTCTTAGAGCCTTTATGTGATCACACAACGCTGTTCGTGTACGTATGCGAATCATTTGTAGTACATATGAATTTAAATGACATTCTAAATGCCATCTCAATCCAGTAAAGCCACTCACAATATTACCCACGTGTAAACCGCCTATTTTCTTTGCGCTGTATGACGTTCGGACTAACTCTCACTTTCTGTCAATATGTCAAATAGAACGAAGGTGTCTGATCAGATCCAGACTAGAAGATCAGTCAAAGATTAGATGCCTCAGGAATTATCGTGTTCAGACACTTTCCCTTGTTGTTCACTCCCGGACTTTCACAATCTATCCAAAAACCTCGAAGCGAGGACTTTGCTCACTCGTAACCTTTTGTTAACTCGGAAAAGCTCAAAATTTCATACTTGTCACGTCGAAAAACTTATTAGTCTTATCGAGAACACGTGCACTGAAACTACTGCGTGCTAATGATTTTGTGTTAACACAAAGACTATTGGATGTGATAAATGGTTTCATGCACTGACCAGTTCCATTCACTACCTGCTTGTGTATAGTGGTGCGCTGTAGTAAGAATTCTGGCGTAATCTCTGAAAAAATGTACACTGATGTGATGAATGCGATCGGCGAAATTGAATGTTTATATGTTACTTCTAATGGAGAGATTGTTGCTGTTATGATAAGCACCAGTACGTCCGGTGTTTGACATGTGGAAGATATTGCCATACTATGAGTCGAATTTATTCTGAATTTCATTGTCTAACTATAACTAAGCTTGTTATAGAATTTTCATTACGTCGACGTCTCAAACATCGCGTTCATCACAACTGTGAGGCTTTGAGTAGATCTTTCAACAATAGTCGTTCTCAGTAAACAAGTGCTCATGGTTACATCGTGTCGGACGAAGCGGCGGAGAGCATCGCCCAAATGAAGTATTTCCATTCATTCAGGGGAACGGTATTGAGGAAGCTGTAGATTGGATCTTAACTCCATGGTGAATTAATTTGCACAGATTTTGTTCATTAATGTACTCACCCATACTCTCATACTGGAAGAATATCAATACAATTTGACTTCTCAACTTTATTTCCTTAATTCCTCGCTGAAACTGCAACTACTGCCTTCAGGCGTCTGGGCAAATGTCCCATGTCCCCGCCCACGCAAGGTAAACATAATAACAGAGTCGTGGGTTTTTTATGATTGAAAAGGAATAAATGAAAACCCGATCTCATTTGCTTGGACAAAGACATTTTATAAGAGTGTTGATAATCATTCGAAGACGTAAATTCCTAGTTACTGCGCTGCGTGTTTTTTTTTCTTAGAAGATCCTTTCATAGCGCAGTAGCACTCAAAGAAATTATGTTTTACAACATCCATATTATAGGAATCTCCGTCTTTCTTCTATTCCCATCTCCTTAATGAATGTTTTACAAGAGTAGGCAACAATTCTTGCAAAACCACCTAGTGTAGTGCACAGTTTGTTAATGAACGGAATAAAAAATTACCTCCGATTAAGACACCAAGATTTGTGGCTGATTTTCCAAGCAGCTAGACTTGAATGAAAGTTGTCCATACGTATTTAAAATTGTTGGTCAATGGATATAAACACGTTGAAATCATTATATTATATGGTCCATTACAGTTATGTTGAACTGGGAAGAGATACCAAGAAAATCGGGTCATTGTCGCTAAGGATTCACACAGGAATCACATTTCCCACACAGACTTTTACGGCAACAAATTCTTTGATAGTACAGGTGTTGCTTAAAATTGACCAGGACACATTCACTTACAAAGGCTGGAAGATGGATAATGGGTGAGGCAACTGCAAACCGAAAAACTAGCCAATATGAGCATATTCAAACTGCAAATTCCTTCTAGAGCCATAGCCAAGTATTCGTAATGTTGCGCCGTTCATGTACGGCTGTCAAAAAAAATCGATGTTATTTCTACTGTGAAGACCAACTTTCATCTATGTGTGCTTATCATATAGCCAAACTTTCTATTTTCAAAATATACCCTGACGTACGAGAAAATTTTGTTCTTTCGATGTGCAATGGAGATTAGTTGTGATGAAGATTAGAGATTTCATGGAAATGTTAACGACATACATTTAGCTGAAATTAGTAATTATTTAGGAGTGTCTGACTTGTACAATTACAGCAAACAATTTAGCACTTCAAGCTTTCCACTATGTGCTCCGATGCTTCTAGTGCATATAAAGATTTTATTTGTGGAGAAAATACCTTGTGCGAAAAGTAATCTTTTCTTCAACGCTACAACGTTCGAAGAAAGAACTCAATGAATAAAGAAAGGATTGAAATAGCGCAGTTTTTTTATGTCACCGAATGATTACCAAAGGTCAAGACGAACAGCTCTGTATTTCCAAGAAGGCCTCTTGATATTCGTGCAGCCGTAGTAAATGCACGAAGTCCCTAATCGGTGTATGATAAAGCAATAGTTCTTTAGTGATGAGCACAAGGAGTTTTGACTGCGACTATGCTTGTTTTTGATTTCTTTTCCATTAGACGGCAAGTGATAGAAAAATGACCGCTTGCACTGGACAAAGACTTGCTGTTACACTTTAAGCAGTTTGCGAAAGCTTAAATCTTTGGATAGTGCGCTGTGGGGTCATTTTTTTGGAAAGCCTTTTTATGGCGCTTTAGCAGAAGAAAGAGATTTGTATGACACGCACATATTTCTCGCAGAACAGAACTATTAATCGAATATTAGAAAACAATCGACAGCGTAAGTTTCGACCATTTCAAATCTGTGCTTATCTCATGAAAAGTTTCAGTGCACTGTAGTGTAGCAGTGATATAAGATCGATTTCACAAATTCGGCAGGGGCTTGTTATCGACTAATGTGCGGTCTGGAGGCCGTAGATTCGATACGGCATTCCGCAATCAATCGATCGAATGCGTAGGAGCAACACAAGTGAAGTGCGATTTTTGTTACTCAATCAGGATTTTTTTCGCTTAGAAAAAAACTGCAGATAATACATATGATAGTGATACTTAAGAAATTTCTTCAACACGTTTATGTGCTTTTCGTGTTACCAACGAAGTAATAGTAAAAGCGAGCGGCCGATGTGAAAGATGATTTTATTTCGAATGCTATAGCGTTATAAGAAAGTCTTTTCAGAAAGAGAACACACCGCACAGTAACTAGAGAGTTAAGCCTTTGAGTGATTACTAACACTCTTACGAAAAGTTCTTGTCCAGCGAAAGGGGTTGCTTCTTCATTCCGTGCCGTGCAGAGAAGTGTTTGGAGGGGAAGTGGTGAACATACCTGCCAACATGAGCCTAACAGTTGACTCTACAGTACAACAAGTTGGCTGCGGCCAACAGCTAAATATTGATGATTGGTAATCAGCCGATAAAGAGAAACTGAAGCGAACAGTATCTTGGTAAAAACCAACAAGACAGTAATAAAACTCCGCTAAACAGATTCTTATCCAAATTAGAAGTCAACAGAAAACGTCCAGATATTCGAGAGAAGGAGACAACAATGAGACCCAAAAGGATACGTCTTCGTTCATTGAAGTTATAAAGAGAACACAACGTCTTCTGATATAATTATGGCCCCAGACTCTGCAATCAAACTGATAAGTCACATTCTAACTTCTTGCTTACATGGATATAAAAAATGTTCTTTTGATTAAACTTAACTACTAGAAAATTGGATGAGCCTTTGAGAGCTTATGCTCAGCCGACTTGACCCGTGAATGTTTCGATGCCGTTTCAAACTTGATTACGAAACTGGCATTCTGAAAACAGACTGATAATACATTAAAGCAGATGCTGAGAGCATTCAGAAAGGAACTCACTCTTTTCCAAAAGTGTCAGTCACAGAGAGCTAGTTTATTGTGAAGGCCACTATACATAGTTAATGCATCCCTATTGGAGCATAATATCAATTGACCGTACTTTGCTGTTGTTATTGTTAGAACTTTCATGTGAATATCTCAAGATTTCTTATAAAGCATTTAAATCACTTACTATCTTCTATAAAACCCACTACGTTTAGTGAACTTCATATTTCTGCAGCTGGTATTTATATTATTTTCCTTCATGTAAAGCTTAAATAAGCAAAAAGCTTGCGGAGTTGTAAATTGCAGGGCCGACTTTCACTGGTACTCAGATATATCAAATGAAAAGTCAAAAATACGATTGACATTACAAGAACACCCTGAACATTAAAGAAGGTGAACTCGCCAAAATGTCAGTCATTGATTTTAATGAGAGAAATACCAGCGTCGGGCGATTCCAATAAAAAAAAACAGTATTCCGAAAATCAGCTACTATCATACCTTAGAAGTAGAACAACAACACTAATATAGACCAGCTGAATAGTTCTTCCTACCAAAAAATCTGATGGAATAACTTGGGGAGATTTTGCCTGAAGCCGAGTTCATTCGATGTTTATCATTCATTGTGTGGCTGAACAGAGGGAAAAAATGAAAACAAAAACCTCAGTGATAAGAAGGTAATGCTAGGATTGGACGGCAAAACTCTTAAAGACTGATCAAGGAAGGATTCATGAATGCATCACAAACTGAATTTATCCATAGTGGATCTGTTTGCTCAATACCACTTTTTCTGTGCTTTTAGCCGAACGAAGCTTTCGCATAGCATCGATCGAGACGCGCCGAAAGCGAGCCTATGTGTATTCCATTTATGGAAGTGGCATCTCACAAAAAGGTTTCATTTAATTGTCGTCTTTTGTCAAAGGCACTAAATGCTAAAAAGTTTCGAGTGGTAGTCATTGGCGTAATAAAATTTTCTCACAAACCAAAATGCCAAGACGCGTAAGGCATAGAGAAATACGGGAATGAGACAGCATATTGCGAGAAAAACGAAGCATGATTTTGGGTTTTATGGAAAATGTTATTTGACGTTAGTTAGAGCATTAGAGCATTGTTATTGAAGCGGTGGAAATAAAGAATCATTGTAGATTATATATCGGTAGCATTTCTGTTCCAATTCTTTCCACATTGGTGAGATTCTTACAACCAAACGCCCAGATGTGCTGCTTTGTTAAGTAGACAGTTTCTCCCAAAAACATCATTGATTCACTTAAGAAGCCATGTGCCCAATTTGAACGCTTTATTAAGCAATTCAGTGTGCTGACATTCCTTTCTGTGCAAAAAGAGTCGGCCATTCCTACTTCCAAATCATTAGCTTGTGATATCAGTCGGAAGCAGTAAACATACTTTATATGGACATCGGATTGACTGAGCTGAAGATTCTCACAAAATCAGGAAATCAAATACTTTTCTTTCAAAAGAATAATCTACCGTTCCATCATCAACTAAACCACCTCATTCTTGAGCTCTTGTGAAGCAACTCAGTATTAATTAGCAGTGTAATAATGAAAAAAGCGAGCTGCTCTTCGGTCAAATATATTTCCATCTTGATCTCAATACGCCACTGAATTTGCAGCATCATAATTGATTGATGGCAAAATGAAGTTGCTGACGTAATAGAGAACAAAGCGGACAAACGCGGATGGATTACATCCGATCACCCCATTAGGCGACCACCCAGTATGGTGAAAACAAAGTGGGTTAAGGCAAAAATGGAGACTGCCAATCGATATTAGCCTAGTTATTAGATTGCAACACAGCTATTCAGCGGTAGAAGTAAAGGATTTTTGTACATTAGGTACTGGCAATACCGCTACCCCAATTTTCTTCCAATCGATGAGCCTTTTATGACAAAACACCCAAGTGTGCTTAGTTGAGTCAGCAGTTCCTTGGAGACAAACTTATAAACTTATTTGAGGTGCAATACGTCTCATTTTCACGTTTTACGTGCCAATTCACTATGTGAGCATTCTTTACTGTACAGGGAGAGTCGAGTATAACGTTTGAAAATGAGAAAAGTCCATTGGCTCTCTAATCTGAAACTCCTTAACTGACAACTTAAACTGTCACTTATCATGCTGAAAGAGAACAGCAGATGTACTTCATGTTCACATCGGAATGCTTGAACCGAGGATTCTTACGAAGTCAGAATATCAAATTTTTTTCTCAATCTATTCTTTATTCCACGAACGACCACTATTAACCTCATCATAATTTGATAAAATGAGTATTTTTCTGTTTAGCCGCTCCGAGGTGTTAGTGTTGTTATAATATCAGCGAAGCATGCAACAATACAGTTAGTGATGCATTATGAATATTACAATAATCGTGGTATATAACGTTTTGGCGGGTCGCCTTCTTCAGCGCCTGGAAAGTTTAAATTGATCCACAATCCACTAAGCCAAAAGATCCATAATCGCAGCAGAAAACGTAAGAAATGGATTTTGGATCGCATAGCAAAGCTCCATTTTGAAACACTCACCGTTCTAATGTTTTAAGGTCTATCAATGATCCATTGAAGACCGGCTTATTAAGGTCAGGCATCAGTGAGCTGTGCCTAACTCTAGGCGGAAAAATTAGCCTGAGGCATGCTTCAGAGTCACTCATGATTACAAGGCACTCCTCTTTTAGGTTACTTTTAGGTCTTTGCTAGGAGTCTAAAAGGCTTCCAAAGTTTTACGAGCAGATGTTTTTGATTCCTGTGCGAGGGTTGATTTATGAATTTGACCACAAACATTACTTCTGCATATTTGTGGTCCCTATGGTGCCTAGTCGAGTTTTTGGATCAGAGTTTCGTAAATTTTGTAATAGTTGTTCCATTATCAACTGAAGCATCTCATTCTTGAGCTTGTGCGAAACAATTCAGTAACATAACATCGCAATAATGAAGAAGACGAGCAGCTTTTCAGTCAAAAAACTTCGATTTTGATACCAATAAGCTTTTGATTTTACTGCACTTCTACTGATTGATGGCCAAACGATATTGTTGTCGTGACACGATACAAAGCGGACGAACGCGGAAATGAGATTTCCGGTCACACCAACAGGTGAAAGCACAAAGTCATCACCTCATGGAAAAAAAAAATACGATTTTCGTTCGTATAAAAGCTGCCGGTTTCAGTGGAAAATCATTCCACAGCAATGAACGCTTTGACTGCTCTTCTCGTAGTCACAGTAAGTTCAAATTTTTTATGCAGTCGCCGTGTTGCGCAGTCAATCCGGTGCTCAGGGAAATTTTCTTATTACGATTTTATTAACCTGCAGCCAACCAAAAGCTTCGTTCATATTATTTTCTCGTCAGGGCACGTAATTTTCGCCTAAATATCAAAACTCAGCTTAGAAAGGCAGTCTGTTGCTCAATGGTATACCATTTTTTGATGACAATGGTGCTCACTCAAAGATCTTGGTTGTTTGAAAATAATTTCGGTACTTGTCCATTATATGGCGAAAATTTGAAAAAAGGACCTCATTCGCTGGACAAAAACATTTTATAGACTAGTAATAGCTTGAAAGCAAGAGTTTTCGTATACCCCATTTTGCCGACTTTCTGAAAAGGAACCCTTTTGTAACGCTTAGCATCCAGAATAAAATTTATGTTCAATACCCGCCATTCGTCTTTGTTTCTATCACGCGCATAATTTTCTGGAGACACGAAAAGCATGTCAACGCGTTTCGGATGTTTCGTAGTATCTGATTCAAGCGTTTCATCTGGAGCTTATATCAAAGCGGAGAAAAAATCCATTCGAATAACATGTTGCATTTCACATATCAGATGGCCAGGACATCGATCAGTTGGTCCCGACGTCATGGACTAACCGATAAACAAGCTCATCGAAAATGTGAAATTTGATTTCGTTTACCCTTCTGAGGAAATTTCCAAAAAAGAAGCATAACATTGTAATCATTTATGTTTACGCTATCCAGTGATTGAAAATAGTCTGAAAAAAGAGCTTTGTCCAAGAAGGCGTAAAGCTCAAGCATTTGCTCCCTCTTAGAGAGCTACCGAAAGAGCTTTTCCAAAAAGCAAACAAATTTTTAACTTCTTCGAAACCTGTGTCTTCGCATCAGTACTAGCACTCCAAGGAAGGAGTTTTGTTTAGCTAAATGTAAGCGAGATAAGGTTTGAAAAAATGTGATCGTGTGATCATAATTTTGTTCTGGATTTTACAGCGTTGTGCATAGGTGGTTTGACAAAATGGCTAAGTGGGGCTTTAGCAAGAAATCTATGCCTTCAGATGCTTAGTAAAACGCCTATGAAATGTCTCTGTCCAGCAAATAAGATCGGTGTTTCAGTTGTACCGCTTCATAACGGACAAGTACAATTTCACTTCCAATCCCTTCACACTTTTCGCTCGATCTTAGCCATTTTGAGCTGCTAAAGCATCACCTATCGCCCCATTACTCGTAGAGTGATTCGATCGATAGCCAGTATATCTTGTATATTTTCCTATAAAGTGAAAGAGTAACTTAGTGAGTTTTTTATGCCATAGCAAATCCCTGTTGTCTATTCTCGAACTTTATATGAATATTCAACAAACAGGTTGTCGGTCTTTTGTGGTGCGCTTGGCATCTCTAAGAAACCACTACGTTGCGATACTAGTTCGTCGGCTGTCCGGAAAGCGCATCAAGTGTCAGCCCCATCATTCTTGATAGTCTATTATATAAAAAGCGCCCCTGATCTTGATAGATAAAGTAATTAAAGTTTCGAATCCTTTCCTCACTTGGAAGTGCGAATACTTTTGACGCCAAACTTTTTGATTGCGTGTTCAATAAAGCTAAGTTACATTTCGTTTTGCTTAATTAGCAACAATGCTTCTCAAGCCTATGATGAGTTGAAAAGGTGAAGGCTGAGTCGGGTATTGATCATTTTCTTCATAATCAATTTATAAGGCTCAAAGGATGAAACGCCTGCAGTTAACAATTTGAGGGTTGCGCCAAACAATCGTCTACAGAAAGCATCGCTGAAGGTGATTCAGTGACTGCGGCCTTCAAAATGACTACGGTGGCTTACCGATGTAACATGTTAGTGTTGCTGTAGCAGGCAAGCAAATCACCGGTTCCGGAGGAATAGTAAGTCTCGGTAGCATGGGAGGGATTCATTAGCCGGCTGACATTCGCGGGCTCAAACTGGGCGTGTCCATCAGCGCGAGAACGTCTCCACCTCCTCTGCCCCGATTAGTCACCGTCTACAGTACTACATTTCGTTGCAAAAGCCCCTGTTAAGATTTTCAATGATTCGTGCGAGCTCTATCCGGCGTATTGGCGGACGTTTCTTGATGTCATGTGTGCAAGTGTGGTGTCAACATTGCAAAGAGCAGTTGATACTCCGGCGCAGACAGCACGCGAATTAGTCCGAATTATAACTGCGGATCTCGCGAAGAAAAGTAATACCGTAGTCTTAGACTAATCAGGGCAGAGGATGTAAAGTCTTTCTCACGCTGGCGGACACTCCAGTTTGAGTTTGCTTATGTCAGCCAGTTAGCAATCGACTGATCGACCATGTTTGTGTCGCAGAGCACCTCTAATCACTTCCCCACGCGCGCTCTTACAGTATAAAACCATTCAAATGCCATTTCTTCACTTTCGTTCTAAACAGTTAGTCAAATGAATACCACAACTTGTTCACTGTGCAGATTCTTCAACTTTCTAGATTTAATTCGTCTCCTGGCGTTCGTCACTTAACTGAGTATCCAACTTTCTCATGAACGGCGTAACACTCGGGACGCAAATTTTCGTGAGGGTGTTCATTACTGATTAGGAGAGAATTTAATGGATGACAGTATCAGTCTCGCTCTCGGCGAGTACTACCATTTACTTTGGCAGCACTCCTCCACCCTATGCCTCTCCCCCCCCCCCCCCCCCAGCTGTGAAAATTTAATGCACAAATTACGAAATTCGTTCTCTAGTTACTTACCAGGGCGAGGTTACTGGAGTGTTGTCGCACACTACGAATAATCAGTATTATTTGAACCATTAAATTAGCATATAATGAGTTACCGTTTCATTTGTGATTTTGAGATATTCTTCTCTTTTGCTCATTCCTGAAGTCAAAAATTCTATCCGAAGTACCTCAACAGTTTTATAGTCCATGGATTCACCTCCTCCCGATTATATACCATCTCACAGTCATTACCGAGACTTGTCCTCATTCATTCAATGGATACATAGAGGAGCATTCGTTAGATTTTTCAGTGTTCCATCTCGTTTTTTTTAACGACATTGAGTTGCCTACTTGATTCGCCTATCTATTCACCATTGCACATGTTATCATAATATATTAGATGTGATGTACCTGAAGTCAAGCAGTCTCAGTCTGCAATCTAAAGTTCTATGAAGCAACTATGTGCTAGGGTATGCCATTAATGATTTGTTAAGAGCAGCAGAAGACAAAGCCTACCAACTGTCTCAAACGCAGATTTGATTCAACTTTAACGGTTCAAGTTGGAACTTTAATTAGGCGTGACCAATGAAAATGATCAGTGCCATCCTGGATCATCAAACCTATTCTCAAAGCGCTAAACTTTCCGAGACAAACGCGTTTTGACGGGGCGCCGCAAAAACTTAATGAACTAGCAACGTGCTAGAAGATTATAAAAATGTGCTGAGGTTCCTCATTCGTAATCACAGCTGGTATACGCGAATCTGCTTTCTTATCACAACCTTCAAAAACAATTCTAGGTTTACACTGCACATGTTGCTGCTTCTGATAGATGCGTCAAGAGATTCCCCGGTGGAAATCTTTGTCCCGGTATGCGCATTGTTGTTTATATAAGTCCTTGTCCTTAAAATCCTTAGAAGCCTTAACATTGTTTAGGCCAAAAGATCACCTTGTATGCATCTCCAACTCCAAACGCTAAGAAATTCACAGTCGACTTTCTCGGAGAGAAGGGTTCTGATATTCTACTTCATTTCAACCCTCGCTTCGAAGAAAAACTGGTGAATTTTCGATATTGTATGAAAAAATTTTACTTGGTCACAAAAAGTGAAAGGTACTTGCTCATAGTACAAAAAAGAACTAATAACACTTATGCAGACTGTGCTTAATTCATACCAAGGTGGACAGTGGAAACAGCAAATAAACGAACCTTCGTTCCCATACAAAGAGGGTCAAGGTTTCAAGCTGGTCTTCAATATTCAAGACGACGCGATCGGGGTCAGTCCTTTTGATAAGTTTGTGAATTTTGTCATAAATAAGTTGGAATTGGAGAATATTTGGACCTCTCGTCGCAAACCACAGTCATGCTCACGCTTATAAGATTCAACGCTGCTTATGTCACACCCAGTCATAAATATGTGGGATTGCCATATGTATTCTAATAATGGTGAATCAAATTTACGCTTTTGAAAGGAAAATCGAAGGAAAACTAACATTCGTTTTATTGTTAAGCATTTTTTTTCACACAGCGCATCACGAAAAACCAAATTTCGGGCATAAACAAGTTTCTAGCAAACTTTTTTTTTGCAACATGAAGACATGATATGATACATTAACACAAATTTACACGTCACATGACATGCCTTGACAAATATTTTTGAGCCATACATGTGGTCTGTTATGAGTACCTGTACAGCTCAACTCACGTCTTTCGCCCTTGGTAGCCTCATCAGTTGGGCAAGCTCTTCTTCTCTAGCCAATCCTCTTGGAGAGAACACAACCTCACACGTAGAAGAGACGCAGACGTACTATTTACACGTGTCATTGAGTGAAAAAATAATCACTGAATAGGAGGTGTGATATTTTTGACGAATCCAGCCAAAAGTACGTGAGTGTAAAACACCACTGAATGATTTATTTTACATGACGGTAGGTGTAAATCGTACGTAATCCCCTACTCTGTGTAAAGGGGAGTGGGTGAAGGAGCGTCCTCGAGGGGATTGACTAAGGATGAAGGATTTGCCCGACTGACGAGGCTGCCAATGACGAAGCACGTGTATTGGACTGTACAAGTGCCCGCAACAAACCACATGCATGGCTCAAGAAATATTAATAAAACATGCTGAAATCAGAATGGTCTCTAAGAGAATACTCGAAACGAAAGTCACATGACACGTCTCTATTGGCCCGATCACCTTTTTCTACCACGAATGATTTCCGTTATCGGGCGAAGATCATTGAAACAAATCTCTTTTGTTGATCAAATGATTTACCATATAGCTATCAGTACTCATTCGGAAGCAAAAATTCCAGTGCTTCTGCTATCTTACTGCGCTGTGGGATTCAAAATAATATTATGTTTCATGCGCGTCGCGCACAATAGCGGGGATTCTTATACTTAATTGGATATTTTTTTCCGTCCTTCTGTGATATTTTTAAGTTTTCTGTGCCAGTCTTGCATGAGAAACTTAGCTTCAACGTTACAGCCCCTATGCTTTTTATTCTCATTATGTACATCGAATCATACACGCCACCAAATTTGGTCCTAAATCGAAGCCTAAGCAGCCTTAGCCTGACAAAAAAGCTTATAAACGTTGAGTTGAAGGCATCAGGATTATGTATTCCATTTAAATTTTTCTCCAAAGCGGAAATAAAATTCGAAATATAGTAGCGAAACTTGCACTTGCACATGTGAATTGTGCCTATGCTCTCTATCGATCGCAGCTATCACTCCACAACCATTACACATTTTAGCCAATCCGTGCTACAGTGCAGTAGAACGATCTTTTCATAAAATAAGCATGATATTCTAACCGGCGAAACATACGCTGTCGAGTTGTTCCATAGTATTCTAGAGGAAATATTTGTCGTAAGAAAAATAAGCGCGATTACGCATAACACGTATTAAATATAATTCTTTTTTGAGAGCTACAGCGCTGTAACAGGACATGTTTTGTTGAAAATAGCGCTTTTACAAAGTTTCCGAGATTTAGTTTTTCGTGACCTGTAAAATTAAAGAGAAGTGTTTGTTTCGCCAAAAAAATTTTCCTCCAAAAAAATCCCACCTCCAAGAACGCTAATGTTCCATTCCTCTCATTGTAATTCCTGGTTTTGGTTGACTTAGGCATCGCATATTTAATTTCGTGCTTCTCGACTTGTTCATGTTGAGCATTTCATCTAATAGTAATTTCTGCTTTTTGATATTCATATTCTTCTTGCGCAAACTAAAGTTCTACTATTGTTTGCGATTCAATCCTCCGTTAATCCCGATATCACAATGTATCATTAATTTCAGATCATCGTGGACGATAACGAGTCATCAAAAATCTCATTCAAACATCGTAGCGGTAAACCTGATGAATACATCTGTATGAGTGTGAACGGTGATCTTAGCGTTTTCGCTCTCGAAGTTGAATGAGCTAGGCTGTTCTTGCAAGACTTTTCAATTCTGCTCTTTTGATTTCTTCATTTCTTTCACTCAGAACTATTCAACTGAACTATTTTGAGGTTAACGTTCTACTTTTCTGCTGTAATAATTGCTATGAAAAATTGGACTGTCTCTTTTTCCAGTAAACTTTCGCAAAACTGGTGATTTCTTTCGTCATAGTTGACGACTGCCATTATAACAACATCGCCTTCCTCGAAGCTCGAACCTATTTTTACAGAGTAATTCACAAATGTGCCTTTGCATTCCACATGACTGAATTTCGATGAGACT
This sequence comes from Parelaphostrongylus tenuis, assembly GCA_019055375.1. Lineage (NCBI taxonomy): Eukaryota > Metazoa > Nematoda > Chromadorea > Rhabditida > Metastrongylidae > Parelaphostrongylus > Parelaphostrongylus tenuis. The sequence goes on from JAHQIW010006597.1 coordinate 46,576, forward strand.
ACAACGAAAAAAGCTTTACAATCTATAACGCCAAGAGATTCTGTTTTTGCGTGTGCAGAAGATGTGTGTTAATTACAGCAGTGAAAGCGCATGGTGGTCACCGACCCCTCTACATGCGTTTCGTAGGATATGACGAGTAAACCACTTTCTGTATAAGAACTCTGGAGGTACTCATATAAAAATCGTGAACAATAACAATAGCAGAGAACGGTCAGAAAATACTATGCTTTAGTAAGATTGAGGTAATAATGTAGATCCTCTATCACAAAATAATTACTCCACTCGGCCTCAAATTATTGGAAGAAAAGTGATTTGTTCAATTGCTCTTCGCTTCTGCTATGATATACAATCGTTAAGCTTTATAGCGCGTTGATCATCACGATAGAGTTGGGAATTAACGTCGTCAAAAAATCGCGAAAGTAGGTCGGTCAGCACGATGAAAGCTGCTGGCCAACGGCGCTAGCCTCGTCTCGGCTTGGTATCGAGCAACCAGCATTGACGCGTGTGGTCCTGCCATCCATCTGGAAGAAGGTTGCCGTTTCGATCCACTATGACGGCCCTTCACTGTAGTTTTTTTTTGGTGTTATCCTTCTGTTTTCACTACAGTATGTTCAAAACACTGACTCACCATATCACACCATATCTCATATTAGGAATACCGGCTCAAAAGTGATCAAGTTATCAATTTTGTTCATCAAAATTCATTCAATAATTTGCAACTTATAACAATACTTAAAACGCATTATATATACATTTAAACAATGTACATGAAAAAATAAAAGCAACACTACAAAAAATAATACGTTTGTACAATATAACAGAGTACAAATGCAATAAATACTTTTACGTTCGATTGTTTTTGATGGACCTTGTGATTATCCTCCAATTAGCCAGCATATCATTCATGTTTATATCATTCATATTTTCAATGGAAAAAGGAATTATTGTGAGAGAGAACTTATTTCCAGCTGCTATATAACTTCGTTTCCGTGTTTTTCACTCATGCTTTTCTACCTTCCACTATGCTTGCTTTGTCAAAATACTTTTATAGTCCGTTCTACAATAAAAGAGGACAAGTTTTACGTCACACTTCGTATTTTATCAACTTCACAAGATATGTCTTGGCCTTACAAAGTAAAATTTTGATTATAAGATAACTATCGATGCAGAATCATGACTATGATGCAAAATAAGGAAATGTTATAGAAAGGGCTCTCATGAAGAGTTTATAGTATAGAGATGCTCATGAAATCTTCTCTGTTTCAAAGAAAAAATCCGCTTCCTACAAGGAAAAACATTTTTTCTGATTTCATATAACATTTTCTCCTGATTTATTGATGTTTTTATTAGTCAATCGATCTCCTGAATAGAGCCGCTTTGATAGCAAGCTTGGTTCCTGAAAGAACCTCAGCACTACGTCATACTGATGAGAAGATTGACGTTTTGCCCTCACGATGCTTTGTTTCAACTTCACAATGAAATTTCTTACTGTATTTCCTAGCAATAAACTTTGATTGTATGCAAATTTCATTGCTAAGAAGGATAGTTCGTCATCAAAGAGATTACTATAAACGTGCTCTTAGTAAAAACAGCGCCTAGTTAGACCAGTTCTCGGCAAAGAGGTGCTTTCTTTCATTCAGAGGACCCTTCATTAGAATCTTGACCACAAACTCTGCAAGTGGCTCGTTTGGAGTCCGGTCTGCCCAATACCTATGTACACCATCGTTTTGAAGGTGTATCCGCCTTCACCACAAAGTTTAAATAGCTTTAATCCATGTGTGTTTCTTTTGCAAGGTGCATAGTGGCGGAATTCAATTCGTCCTCTAAATGGCACCATCTACTCATTGATACACACGTCTCCCCATGGTTTGAATGGGTTCTTACATTTTTCTCGACAAGCTTCAGCATTGGTCGCATTTTGTATAACTTGTCATTCACATCGTGATCTATATTGTTGCTTACATGTAAGTGGATCATGATCTCGAAAAAGCGATCCCTCGGCATAATATGCGACTTTATGATGATCACCGAAAGATGTGGGCTATTGGTCCAACAATCGTAGAGGGTTTGGCATTTGTGTAACGGTCATTTTAAGGCTCAAGTCCAAGAATATCTTTATTTCTTCAATCGTTGTGTCTTTCCATCCTTCCTTTTTTTGATGACCATATATATTCGTTTGCTCAAAAGTCAACTCCCAAAGGTCCTTCATAAATAGTTCATAATGTTCCATTGAAGTCTTACGCCCGAGCAATGCCAAATTCTGAACAGCCACATGATCATAATTAAAAAGTTGCCTCATGGGCGACTATGCTCCATGACTAGCCAGAGGCTGTTCTTGCATCAAACGGTGTATTTTCCTCTTCACCATCTGTGTCGCTGTCTTCACTAGTAATGTTTGCGAATACATATATACAAAAGAAATATGTATGTTTCTCATGCAGCTTGTCCGCCATCGAAAGGACGAGGCGGCCAGTGTCCCTAACGTCTTGATGAACTTCGTAAACCAGCTGCATGATCTTGCTGAGGTGAATGGCGGAAATGGGAACTGGAGGAGTCACAAAAAATTGTGTTGAGAAAAATTTACTGAAAAGAAATACAGGAATTAGCGCTCTTATTGTCATTAGTCGCCACTTGTTCTTATGTGCATATAAAGTTTTGTGTTCATTCATTCATTTTCTTTTCATTCATTCAAAAATAATTTGTCTTCTTGTATGAAGATGAGTTGTTGTTGATGTAGTTACTAAAGGATGATTATGACCAAAATATGAATGGATAACATAACGATGTTCAGTGACAGTTCGAAAGATCATCTTACACTAAGTATCTCCCTTTTTCCTCAAGATTCGAAGCTTTAGGGGGAAAAAACTGCCATAGTTTCTACCACAAGAAATTTCATGGATATCTTTTCTTTCGTATTCGATCATTTACTGCGAACGAAGTTTTTCTTAGTAACGATAAATACCCATTTTTCATTAGAAAACTGCTCTAACGTCATTGCTGCCGTCACGTATGTGCGGCGCTGTGCGGCGGCGCGACGAGCAGGATTTCAACGTCGTTGAGAACGTGTTAAACGCTTCTCGCGGTAGTATGATGTCATAGATATACCCAGTGATGTGCAAAACTTAAACAGTAGATGCCATTTCCTCTGAGTGGAACTTGCACTAGGTGATACTTCCCCCATAAATATTGTTAGCCTATGTTTCATCAGAGCCGGCAAGCAAACAAGCAGACATAATTATTCCACCCTCTGTGAATGACAGTTTTAATTTGTGACCACGATGCCATTCGGCAGCGTTGATTTTGACGAATTCCACACTATGCCAACTTTAGAGAAAAGGCCCTCTTTCACAGTATTATAGGGGTGAAAATAAGTACGAGTCTTACATCAGACGCGCATTTGTTTGTTTGTTTGTGCGTGTGTGTGAATGTGTGTGTGTATGTGTGTGGGTGTGGTGGTGTGTGTGTTTGTGTAAGTGTGTGTGGTGTGTGTGTATGTGTGTGTAAGTGTGTGTATGTGTGCAGGTGTGTATGTATGTAAGTGGGTGTGTGTGTGTGTGTGTAAGTGTGTGTGGCCGCGAATTATTACAGAACGAATCGATCGCGGTGGAGTAATTCTCATGTGCAAAAAGACTTTATTCATCAAGTTTAGGGTTTTTTTTCGTGTGAAACAAACTCCTGACAAAACCTATTACTCTGATACTGCAAGGTCATCTCTACACGTTAATAAGCGTTTACGTGCCTCCAGCGCAGTAATAAGAAAAGCTTGTAGCGGACATGAATTATATCTTATTCTGGAGGTCACAGCAATATGAAAACGCCTTGCGAAAAAGTGAGCCCGTATAACACTTGCGAAAGATCCAAGCTTACGAATAATTACTAACTTTGTTATAAAAAGTTCTTGTCCAACGATTAGGGTCTTTTTCGAAATGTTTTGGTTTAGCAATATAGAACCCAAAGTAATAGGTCTCCGAGATTCCTCTGACACTTAACGTTTTACTCCACACTAGCTGAGGCTCCGAGTTTTATTTTAGTGAAAAAAGAGTAACTGCAACAATTAATTTGAACGAACACAAAAGATACAGTTAATGACCACAACGAGAGTACGTAAAACGTTTTCCTATCCAAATATAATATCAACGAAAAGCATCCAAATATGCGAAAAAAGGAGATCAATGACGAGATTCACAAAGATGCCTATTTACTAGTTAGAGTCAAAATGAGAATACAAAGTGTTTTGATAATTTTATTATTCGAACTCTCCAATCAAAACAATAAATCACATCGTAACCTATTGCTTACTTGAATTCAATGGAAGAATCTTCCTGCCCTAATAAACTATAAATCAAAATGGAAAACACTCTAAGAGCGTTTGCTTGACCGGTTGAGCACCACATGACCCAGAAGGCGCATCTGCAATAATACTTGGACCCACCCTGACCAATCAGGTCTGTCCTTTGACAGATGGTAGTGATAGTGGTTGGGATGGTAGTGGTAACCATCATAGTGGTAGTGGCGGTAGCCATAGCGATGAAAGTGATTGTGGTCATAGTGACAGTGATGACAGTGATAGTGGCGGTAGTGATAATGTTGATACTGATAGTGACGATAGTAAATAGGCAGTGAAAATCCAACTATAAACTGCGGAGAGGGATACCTCGATATCACTCGTGATATGAGTCAGTATATAAGATTGTTGCTTTGATGGGCAGTTTTGATGATGTTGCATTACGAGCTTATGTGATCTCCATCTGAATCATTCAGTGGAGCACATATATGAAAAGCGGTGAGATGTTTACAGTTGTTTTGTGCTTGATGCGATTGAAATCTAGGTTTGTTGACTTTTTCTGTGGGAGTAATGGAGGTGCTTGACTGACTGGATTGCAGTCAAATTGAACTTTCCAGGCTCTAAAGAAGGCGAATTGCCGAGACGTCAGCTGTTGATTAAAGATTTATGTAACATCTCGCGTTTGGCTTAAAGAAGAAAATCGGGAATTCTAGTGACGATAGTGATAGTGATCATAGTGATAGTGTCGGTAGTGGAAGTGATGATAGTGATCTTAGCTAGTAATGACAATGATAGTGATTATAGTGATTGGGAGGATAGTGATTATGATAGTGATAGTGATAGTCATCAGTATCATTATCATTATCGATACTATCATTATCGCTACCATTTTCACTATCATCTTTATCGCTATTATCACGATAATGGTAATGATAACCATAATGATGATAATGGTAAAGATAATTCCCAAGACCGACTGTCTATTAACCTCGGCATGCTTCAGTATAATTCCTGATTTTCTTCTCTAAACAAAGCACGAGGTGTTACAATAAACTTTATTCAACAGCTGACGTTTCGGCAGTTCTCCTTCTTCAGAGCCTGGAAAGTCAATTTGTCCGCAATCCAATCAGTCAAACACCTCTATTACTCCTTTAGAAAAAATCACCAGACCTAGATTTCAATCGCATCAGGCACAAAATCAACACTCAACATACTCAGCGCTTTTCATATATGTGCTCCACTGAATGATCCAAGTGGAGATCACCGAAGGAAATCACATAGGCCCGTAATGCGCACTGCCCATCAAAACGCTAATGAAGAACAAGCGAGTCACAATAGGGCAAGTAATGCACCAAGAAATTCAAGGGTCACTGTGTTAGGAGGCATAACTCTCCCTGATGGTGCACGCTCGCTGTTTGAATTGGGTCCAGGCTTTTCACCATCTCAACTCATTTCTAAGTGTCCTTGCGTAACTGCATGTGGCTTACATGATTTGCAAGATCAACTCCGTAAAAGGCCAGAGCTGAAGAGACTAATAGGAATGAACAGCAAGTAGAGGTTGCACCAATACCACCATTCCCTTAGCCCTTCTATAGACAAAAAGACTCCAACGAGGAGGTTGACAGAAAATTCCGGAAATTTGCGGATGAGACTTTTAAACCCTCACTCACCATCGCACGAAAAGATTTCAATCGAACCTTACCGATCTACAAAAGTGTGGCATGAAAGAGGTTCGCAAGCTGATAAGGGAAGGAAGGATAAGGCTATCAGTTAGTGATAAGGATGGAGAATTTGTTATAATTCTTCTAAATAGTTAGATATCGCAACAACGAACAAGCATCTTGAGTATGCTCTGCTTTACCGATCATCTTTTGTGAAGGAATTAAAAGGCTAAACCGAAAATTAAACAGTGAGTGGGTCCGTACGCCAAAAGCGGCAGGCTTGAGACCATCTATCATTTCTCAATCAAAAATCCAGTCACCAACTTGTCCTGTCTTATACTTACTTAAAAAACACATAAGTTAGTATCCACTGATGATCTAATGTCTAACCATCAATCTATATTCAAAGTTGGACCCATCATCAGCTGTGTAGGCGGACCGACGGATAGGATAGCATGACTCTTAACGTTAATAACATCCCAGTTACTAGGACACATTCCAGCACATCTGACCAACACTCTGATGCTCCTGTATCGTCTACGTAACGCGTGCCTGAACAACGCATACATAATGGAGTCATTCGACGTCACTGCTTAATATACCAACGTGTCGAATGACTTCGCATTGCAAGCCACACATGAGCTTCTGGTACAACACCAGGGAGCTGTAAACATGTATAGCTTGTCGATTGAGCAGTCCACGGTCCTATAAAAAGAGTACCTAAACTGCTCAATCTTCAAATGGTCCGGGATATATTATACTCAAATGAAAGAGCTGGAAATGGGGCAGCGACTGACACCTAGCCTGGCGATTACTTCATATCTAATGTGAAAGCACCAGTGATGGATCTCCGGCCATTACTCTACTGTAGTTGCATAGATGATTGTTTGGCTATCTGTTCCATTCAAGAGGAGCTAGATAATTGTTCCAGATTGTTGGATGAGCAGTCGGAGTATATAAATTTCACCCGTGAGATACCAAAAGGACGATTTGCTCCCATTCTTGAACGTGAAAATAAGCTTAACTGAGAGCGACTACATAACAAAGTGGTACCGAAAGCCAAGTAATAAGAATACCTGGTTCACTATTTCTCTTCTCATCACTCACATACGAAAAAGGCGCTAGTAAAAAACATGTTTCGAACAGCAGCCAATGTATGTACCGGGAGAGCAGAGGGTAGAATCCGTGAAATTGGCTCGGTAAATAGCCACTTTTAATGGATACGAATTTGTAACCCCTCGGCTTAGGTTTAGAGGAAATAATGCGCCTCCGAACGAAAACTCGAATGAGAGGAAAGTCTCGTACATCCTCCGTTTTTTCAAGAGAGATTAGTACAGCTATAAAACGCTGTTTGAAAAGAGCGGGTTTAGAGCAAACGGTAACCATTATTGATATACCACCGAATACTCTAAAACGCCAACTAGTTCACAACCGCTTATATGACCGTCTCTGCATAACGAAAGATTGTAAAATGTGTCCTAGCGGCAGAGACGTATGAGCGTAGGTACAGTCTACCTAATCTCTTGCAAGGCTTTTAGCGATAAATATATTGGCGGAACGGGTAGGCCGCTCTAGGCCCGCATAGAAGAGCACCTAGCTGACAAGCGTCTTAATAGACGAAACACTCCGCTAGGGACGCATAGAGCACAGAAGCACGACAGAGTTAACTTTGAAATCGAAATCACCATCCTTGCGCAGGAGCAAAAAACATCAGCGCGAAAGATCTTGGAAGCGCTTTGGATTGATACGACCAATCCAACCATACGCAGGGAGGAATGCCTCTTAAACACTCGTGATATGAGCCAGTATATAAGACTGTTGTTTTGATGGGTAGGGTGCATAACGAGCCTATGTGATTTTCTTCTTGTGATCTCCACTTGGATCATTCAGTGGAACACATATAAAAAGCGGTGAGCATGTTGATTTTGTGCTTGATGCGAGTGAAATCTAGTTATAGTGATTTTTTTAAAGGAGTAGTGGAGGTGTTTGACTGATTGGATTGCGGACAATTTGACCTTTCCAGGCTCTGAAGAAGGCGAACTGCCGAAACGTCAGCTGTTGAATAAAATTTATTGTAACACCTCGTGTTTTGTTTAACGAAGAAAATCAGGCAATGATAATGATAGTTAAACTATAGCTATCCTTATCACTATCGTCGTTATCGTTATCATTACCATTATCGTTATGACAGTGACAAAGATGACAGTGATAATGATAACGATAATGATAGCTATCACTATCACTATCACTATCACTATCACTATGATCACTATCGCTATGGTCACTATTACTATTGTCACTATGACTACAGCCACCATCACTATGATCACTATCACTACCACCACTATCACTATGATCACTACCACTATCAACCCAATCACTATCACGATCATCTATCAAAGAACAAACGTAATTGATGGGGCGGAGCCAGTGGGGTGGGGCCAGGCACGCCCTTCTGCGTTCTGCTCCTTAAGCGGTTAGAACATTGAGGACAATTGGCCTACGGCCTACGGTGTTAGCTCAGCCCCGCCCCGCCCAAGCATAGGGGCTCAGCGGTGAGCAGCCCGCAGTGACTCGTGCTACGTGTCGTCGTCCAACGGAAGGAAGGTTCCTGGTTCTATCCCCCCAAAACTACGCCTCACTTCATTCTAGTACAGTATGCTCAAATTCAACACCACTTTATGCAGAATATTCTAAGCTTTTTTGTATCAATTTGTCAATACTAGCCGCATCCTGGCTCTTTAACAAGGCCTTTATCGCGGTTCACTGCTTTGCTGATACGAACTGGGACGCGATATCAGACCGCCTCCGAGAGCATTAAGCGTGCAAAGGCTCAAAGATTTGTGTCCAGGCGAACAGTATTTCGATTCTTTACTGAGGCTCCCGTCAGACGCCAAGCTGAAAGACTAACTGAGCTCGGATCATCACGAAGAGTTTATTGACCTCATCGAAACAATTGGAGAGGATCTGACTTTGACTATCGAGGAGTTGACCGATGATTTTGACAGTGGTCATGAGACAGTCAGTAATGACCATGCCATAATACCTCCTTTGCTAAGGTGGGGCTCGCCTATCTCTTCTAATGCCTTGTTCAAGTTGCTCTTTTGTAGTGTCGTGATATTTGCGTAGCATATTGGGGTTATCTTTTAGACGTGCTAATGATGTTTGTAGTCGCTTTACTGTCATTTTTTTAATGTCTGGTAAAATGTGCGCGTCTTCCTTCCACGGTAATCGTACATGGTGGCCATTTTTCCTTTTCAATGTTTTATGGACTTGCTTCCGAGTTGAGTCGTTTTTGATTTGTCGTTCTCATTTGCTTGATCCGGTGAAGTTTTAGGCTTCTGGCGGTTCGGCCGACCCCCTATCTTCTCCATATTCTGGTTGGAGTCGTCAAACGGAGTAGGACAGCGTTCTTTCAAACTCTCCGTCTTTCTTTGAACAAGCTAATATAGCTGCTATAGCGCATTCCTTTAGGCCATTCGTTTATTCGTTAGGCATGCCTGTGTGGCCAGTGGAGCCGCCCGTGGCAAGATATTCTACGTTTGATGCAATCAATTTTGTCCCTGACGGCAGTGTTTTGCTCGGTGTTAATCTATCGTCAACTAATAAAAACGAATCCTTGCATCCTAGTAGCAGCTTCGGTTTGATTATGCTAGAGTCTGCGTTTATGGACAGTTTGATGTTTTGACAATTCAGGAAGTTCCTGTCTATACGGTCCAAGTCATATCACATCAGGAGTTGCGTGATGCTGTCGGTTTTAGTCAACGTAAGTTCGCGTTCTTCTTCATGGATGTCTTGTAATCTCAACGTGGGGTAATACCACATTGCTTCTTCTTTGGTTCTGCATCGAATGTCTGTATAGTCATTCCAATACGATTTTTATCTTGAAGTTGTAGACGTTCCGCGAATTTCTTGGTAATGAAGAAACAATCTGATCTCGTGTTCAAAAGTATCTCTATTATTTCTTGCTCCTCTCTACTGAAGTCAAACACTTTTGCTTGGCCCGCTAGATTTTGGGCGCTGATTACGCTTTCCTTTCTAGAGTAATGGGTAAAAGTATCTTCACATTGGATTTCGTCTTTTCACAATATTGACTGATGGCGCCTTTGAGTTTCTGTGCTTCGATGCTGCTTCTGGTTGCGTTGCTATACTGCCGTTTGTAATTTTCTGCTTTTTGTGAGGCTTAACTTCGGATGGTAGACATCGTTCCTACAGAAGGGGGCATGGTAACCTCGTATGCTGCAGATACTGCGATTTGGCATGGCCTCGCATTGCAAGCGTTCAATGATGCTTTGAAGAGCCGCAGTTTAGGCATAATTCGTATGTTTTCATGAGCTTCTCTCTTTCATCATGTTTTTTTACAGTCTATTGACTTATGATTTGCTCTTTTATTGAAGACATGAGGAGGCTCCTTGCGTGTTGAGTTGCGTTAGATGTGGCGAGTAGACTTCATTATTAAACTCTTTTCTCATTTCTTGTCTTTCAAACTATCTGGTGTTTGTTTCTAATTCGTGCCTGATGTGATGCCTAATATTTTGTAATAGTTCTTCTGTTTTCTACGTTCCATTTTCGCCATGCCGTTTTTTCTGCTTTAGCGCGAATCTTTGCATTCTCGGTGTAAACTTTTCGAGTATTTGCTGTTGTAGGAATGAGCTGTCCACGGGTTCTCCTTTTTTGCCGTAGCTGAACAACTACAAAATAGAGAACTTCACACAGATTTTTTTCTCCTTCGTATGGTTGTTGTGAAGCTGTGCCAGTCGGAATCTGTGTAGTAGTTGGTTCATAAAAGCTCGTTGACTACCATATTTCTCTTTTGAATGTGCTACTACCTTCTGGTAGGTTTCATGGGAGGCCTCGTAGTGTTTACTGACTCTTTTGACTCTCGTTGAAAGGCGTCCAACAAGTAACTCATCTTAGTTAGGTCGTCAATTCTGCGTGAGTGAAAAGAAGATTGAAGGCTTCTTAAAGAGCCGTCCATTCCAGTACCTTCCCACTAAATTTTGGAATTTGTGTAGGAGGTGGACTTGCTAACGGCGGATTAATGTTTGTATCACTGGAGACGCTGGTTTCTGAGCGTTCCATCTTGTCCTTGAACAGTAGAAGCGTGGCGTCGTGGTCCGTTGCTCCATCGAGCAGATTAGCCGACTTGTTTGTGTACAAGTCAACTTTTCATAGAACATCCTCTGGCACTGAAGTGCTAGCGTTGAGGTGCTCTGCAGTTACATTATAATTACCCAGTGTTTCCTGAGTGGCGTTTATGTACATTTCAATTTCGATTTTTGCTTGCTGAACTTTTTCTCGCAGTTCACTAACGTGCTCTTCACGGTTATCCTCTTCAGAGGAGAGTTTATTTGGTTATTTATGTAGTCTTGGTTATCATTCAGACTTTTAACCCGATTGAACGCTCTCGTTGGATTAGCATGACATAAGGAAAGTACTGATGACATTGAGCAATGACTGGGAACGTACTTGATGGTGAGTTCACGTTCTGAAGTGGTTCGAGCTACGGATCTGAGTTTACACGTGCGTGGATTGTCATAGTGGGTGTCACTGGCGGCCTCGAGCTTGTTGGATTCGGCCAGTGCACCACTTGTTGTGTTCCTTGATTGCTCGCCTACTTCTACTTTACCACGCGGGGCTTATCCCGCTATTCACGGTAGATCAAGCCTCAAACTTGAGTAGTTAGACCCTTATATCAGCAATTTTAGCTAAATAGCATCACCGTGTGTTAATGTATATACCGACAAAGTTTATAAACAAAAACCATGATTAGTGAGTGAGATCTGTAACATCAATTAATCCACCAGCTTGTGCGATTAGTACAACTAAAAGTAATGTTGTGAAGAATTCAAAAACAACGTTCAAGTTTACTACTTAATTATGAAGATTAGATAGATATGAATAGCTGTATACACCTAAGGAAATCATGAACTTTACAGGTAAGGTAATAGTTCAATACCAATTTGCAAGATGATTGTGGAAAAGGTAAGTTATGGCCTTCAGAGATACAAGTAAGTAATTGATGAATTCTGAAGATTACAAAAGTGGTATGGGAGCGGGAAAGCTTTTTCTTGGCAAAGGTAAAAGATCAGTGTACCAATGAAAATAAGAAGCTAAATGGAAACAGGGAACACAAGTTATAACTATGTGAATGAAAGAAGATGGAATGTCATCGTCTCTGTCTAGGTGTGGGTGAAATGCTTACTCAGATTGCTTCTCGTTTGCCTCTGGCGAATCTCCAGGTAAGCATCCGATTGTTTGGTCCGTATGTGGGACGACGTAATGTGCAATAAACATCGTGTAATTGAATATCAAATTATTAAACTTAGAAAAACGGATAGTGAGGTTAAATCGAGACAGTTCGATATAAAAGTCTCTATATGTGAAACTCATTTTTATTTTTACACCTATATTGCTCTCTATATACGAAACTCATTCTTTTCTTCACTCCTATAATGCATTGAAATAGTGTTACTGAATTTCCACCACTTTATTGTTTCACGCCAAAAATATTAGATCTTTTCACAAGTGTTGGCTCAGGAGCATTAAACATCAAGCTTTCATTAGCATCCACTGCTTTCATTTTTTTTACTGACTATCTCATGAACACAGTCAAAATTGTCGGTCAACTCCTCGATAGTCGAAGTCAGATCCTCTTTGGTCGTTTCGATGACAGCCGACCAACTTCGCGTGGACGTCCGCAGCTCAGCTGGACTTTCAATTTGGTGCATGGCGAAAGCCTCGGTGAAGAACGAAACATTGTTCACCTAGATTCAAACCTTGAAGCCTTTGCACTGTTAATGTTCATGGAGGACGGTCGGTACACTGCGTCTCAGTTCGTACCAGCAAAGCAGTGAGCTGCGACAAAGGCTTTGTTTAGGGGCCAGGATGCGGCTAGAATGGACAAATTGATGCCAGAAAGCTCAGAATTTCCTGCATAAAGTGGTATTGGATTCAAGTATAGTGTACTAGAAAGAACAGTGAAGCGTAGTGTTAGGGAGTAAAGCCAGCACCTTCCTTCCGTTGGACGACGACACGTAGCACGAGTCATTGCGTGCTGCTCACCGCTGAGCCCCTATGCTTATGCGGAAGTGACTAGTATCGTAGGCCGCAGGCCAACTGGCTCAATATTCTAACCGCTTGAGGACCAGGATCCAGAATTCGTGTCTATACCTAACCCACTGGCTCGCCCCTACCAATTACGTCTAACCTTTGATAGATGATCGTGATAGTGATAAATGATGTGTAGTGATATAGTGATAGTAGCGTAGTGATAGTGATCGTAGTGATGGTGGCTGTAGTCATAGTGAGGAGTAATGGTGACCATAGTGATAGTGATATTATCATATCGTCATCATTATTGTTGTCATTATCGTTATCATTATCACTATCACTTTTGTCACTGTTATCACAATAATTTTGATGATAATGATAATGATGATAGTGATAATGATAACTGAACTATATACCCATCATTATCATTGCCATTATCATCATTATCGATACCACTACCGTTATCGTGATAACAGCGATGAATATGATAGTGATAATGATAACGATAATGTTAGTAAGATAATGGTAATGATGCTGATGACTATCATCATCACTATCATCACTATCACTATCACTATCATAATCACTATCCTCCCAATCACTATAATCACT